>JARHVA010004601.1:1285000-1504025 GCA_037957365.1 Torreya grandis
GTCTTGGATCAATTAATTATTTCCAACATGATTAATCTACCTGAGATCATACCTATGGAAAATCATCAGCCAAAACATGATTGGTACCATGAAGATGAGTTTTATACATATCACAAGGTAAAAGGACATGATACTGAGTAGTTTATGTAATTAAAACACTATATCCAAGACCTAATAAAAAGAGGTGATATCAAGATTAAAGGATATGTGCCATAAAATAAATCAACAAATCAACACCTTGGAATATATAAATATCCTCTCCCAAAGCATGATCAGATGAACCAAAGACCTAAAAGAGGCTAGGGTTAGGCATCATCATCTAATCACATTGATTATCATAATGTTCCCTATCATTAGATTAATACCATCAAAATTCATAAAATATAAGAATCCACTCCACCTTCATCCCCCATCCTAAAAATTAATAGGGATATAGTTGATTGTGTTATCACCACCCAACATAATAAGATTGTGATTCTTGTGGCACCTCCTTAAGATCTTTCCTCATCCATTGCCCATAATGGGTATGTTCCTAAGAAAACATCAAGTAGTTTAGATAAATACTATGACATCATTTGGACATTAGAAAAGACTTCCAGTCAAATATCCTTGATGAAACTTCTAAAAACATTTGTCTTACATAGAGATATTAAATCAAGTGTTGAATTATTTGAAAGTTCCTAATGACCTAGATAAAAATCAGTTTTAGGCACTAGTGGCACATTTATCCCCATCAAAAAAAGTTACTTTTAGTACCCAAGATCTACCCCCTACTAGCCCATATCATAATTATCTATTATACATTGAAGTCATCATCTCCCATCACTGAGTTTCCCATGTCCTCATAGATGAAGGATTTGCACTTAGCTCGTGTAATCTAGAATTTTTAAAGAAATTAGGATATTCTAAGACATAACTTTGGCCCACTATAATAATGATTAAATATTATAATGATAATGAGATACCATCAGTCAAGACCATTTATCTTCCTATTGCTATGGGACCTGTGGTTCATCAAACTTTGGTGCATGTTGTGAATGTGGACATAGCATATAACATATTACTCAGAATATCATGGATTCATGAAATTTAAGATATACCATCCACCCTCCACTAGTGCCTAAAATTACCCCACTTAGGAATAGAGGTCACCATTCTTGGAGTCATAGACCATCATAGCTACCAGATGGATCAGTCACTATCCCCATTACCTTATCTTAACACTAACAAATCTATCCTCAATTTGATTACTGCTAAATATATCTCTCCTAATCAACTTGAGTCCACATTTAATCTAATTCCTAATGCCACCAAGCTCAAAATCACATCCACTGGATATGGGGAGTATAAGTATAAAACATTTTGCATTAGCAATCTCCCCCTATCTCCACATAGTTATAGGTCCCTGACTATGAGGAGGAATAATCCTATTAAATATCAATTTGGGCCAACATATTTTTTAAGTGTAAGATTTCTTTTCTATGAGTATATTGAAAATTAAGATGATTATTGGCTCATTTTGGATGATGAGGCCCTTATCTATCCTACGCAACATTATGCTAGAGTCTAAAAAATGATGGAAAATATGCAATACAAGGGAAAAGGATTGGGAAAATAAGAGCAATATTGATTGAAAACTATCATCATTCAAGAACATCCATAATATTTTAGTTAAGGGTATAAACTAAATGATGATGACCTGACCAACATCATTATGAATTTTCTTTTGACCAATGAGTCATCTCTCCTTGATGAAGACATTGAAACAAGTTCTATCTATAGTCTCTTCAAGTATCTTACTACCACCAACCTCTTCCTCGACACCACCATTTACACCATTAATGTCTCCCTCCCTTATCCATCCCTCATATACTAGGAATTGAAGTAGGAGCTCATGTTTGACACATTTTAAAATGATGAGTGCATTTTAGAGCACTTAGGAGTTAGATACCTCATGCCATCCAAAGATCATAAAAAGTGATTTTCTATCAATATTTGTCAAAATGCATATTTTGGGGAACAACAAACCTCCCATAATCAAAGTGAGGATGAATATTTTGAAGAAGGAGAATATTCCAATAAACCAGATGAACTCCCATATAGATCCTTCATACCAGTAGATTATTTTGATATTGATGTTTCACTTCTATTGTTCTAAAATTTGCATTGCCCCCTTATATACAAGATCAATCACCCTCACTTATTTAGGATGTGATAGAAGTTAATATCGGCATTGATAAACATCCCAAAATAGTGAAATTGGGGGCATATCTCATGATATCAAAATCCAAAGTCCTTATTAAACTACTAAAGGAATTTATTGACATATTTGTATGGAGTTATGCTAGCATGCCAGGGCTAGACTCATCATTGGTGGTACACCACCTAGTTGTCCACCTAAATGCAAAACTTGTCAAATAAAAATTATGGAAGATTTATCCCAAGGTGGTGCTACTAGTCAAATAAGAATTATAAAAATTCCTAGAATCTAGATTCATCTATCTAATTGATTACTCAGATTGGATCTCTAATATTATTCCTATAAAAAAACCATAAGGAAAAATTTGTATATGTAAAACTTTTGGGATATAAATAAGGCATGTCCTAAAGATGACTTGCCACTCCCTAATATTGACATGATAATAGATTAATAGCTGAGTATGAAATGCTTTCCATCATGAATCAATTCTTAGGGTATAATCATATCAAAATAACCCCTATGATCAACACAAAATAACATTTATCACTTTGTGGGTGATATTTTATTATCAAGTCATGCCATTTGGTCTCAAGAATGAAGAAACCACTTATCAATAGGATAAGACTATTATCTTTCATGACATGATGTATGGAATTATAGAAGATTATGTTGATGATATTTTATATATGTCCTATCTAAGTTTTGAGCACCATGTACTCCTTAGAATAATCTTTAAAAGATTGTGAGAATATAAAATAAGGCTAAATCCCAAAAAGTGTGTGTTTAGAGTAACTTAAGGTAAATTGTTGGGATTTATAGTCTCTTTAAGGGGCATTAAGGTGGACCTAGTAAAAGTTAGAGAAATTACATAAATTCCTCCACCTTGTAATCTCCAGCAACTTCAAAGTCTTCAGGGAAAACTTCAGGCCATACAACATTTTATCTCTTAGTTGGATGATAAATGTCACCTTTTTACTCATCTATTAAAGAAGGGGACTGCCTTCCATTGGAGTGAAGAATGGCAACAATATTTTGAAAGATTAAAATAATACTTGGAAAATCCACCTATTTTATCCCCATCAACTCTAAGAAAGCCTATACTCCTATGCATTTTATCAATGCCATGTGCCATTTGTGCTCTCCTCATACAACATAATGATCAAGGTAAGGAGCTAGCTATATATTACCTCAATCACACATTGATATCATATGATATCAATTATAATGCTATTGAAAAGGCATGTTTAGCCATAGTTTTTGCATCATAGAATCTCTAACATTACATGCTTAATAATCACATATATCTCATCACAAAATTTGATCCTTTAAAATATTCACTATCCAAAATAGCACTTATAGGATGAGTAACAAGATGGATAATGTTACTCAATGAATTAGACATTGATTATATAAATCAAAAATATATAAAATTAATTAGCAGAGGCACCTTTATAAGAAATTAAGCCAATTGCAACCAATTTCTTAGATGAGTTCATCCTAAATACCTCACAGATAGATAGCTATAAGTTATACTTTGACAACTTATTTAATATGTATGTATTTAGGGTAGGTATCCTCTTCATCACCCCCTAAGGTGACCTCATTCCAAAATAAATCCATCTTGCCTTTCTATTTACTAATAAAATTTTAGAATATGAAGCTTTGATAGCTGGACTTCATTTGGCTATTTAGTGGAACATCTAGTAATTATAAGTATTTGATGACTTATAATTTATTATCAAATAGGTCTAGTGGATCAATTAAAGACCAATTTTAATTCTATAACATTTGAATAGGTTCCATGAGGAAGCAATAAAGAAATTGATTCTATGGCCACTATCAACTCACTTATTGATCTCCCTAAAAATGTTCTGGAAGGTAATTTCTTGATTGAGCACCTACTTATCCTAGCCTATCAATCATTGGCTCCACTTCAAATCTATGCAATCAACAATCCTAGTCTCTCATGTTACCATGATATTTATAGGTACCTTCATGATAATATCAGTCCCCTAACCTCAACCACCACCAATGCAAAACTTATATAAAACACACTGCCTGATACATAATCCTTGGAAGGATGCTTTATCAATATAACTATGATGGTACCTTTTTGAGGTGTTTAACATTGAAAGAGGCATCTCAAGTAATCAAATAATTCCATGATGGTATCTGTGAAGGGCACATCAATGGAATGGCCCTATCTAAAAAGCTCATTTGGACTGGTTATTATTGGCTAAAGATGGAACATGATTCTTGCAGGTATGTGACTAAATGTGTAGTCTATCAAAATCATGCAAACCTCATCCATGCTCTTGTAAAAGAGTTACAACCTATTATAATTCCATGGTCTTTCTCTATATAGGGCCTATATTTAATTGGCAAGATTAATCCTAATTCATCAGATGGTCATAAATTCATTATCATAGCCACAGAGTATTTTACTAAATAGGTCAAAGTAATGCCACTTATACAATAGGCATCCAAATTTCTAAGTTTATTCTCAATCAAATTTTTTGTTGATTTGGTATACCTATAAATATAATTCTAGATAATGGAAAATCATTCAAGAATCAAGAAGTAGGGGACCTATGTCAAAAATATCATATTACACAACATTTATCCTCCCCATATTATCCCCAAGGTAATGGACAAGTAGAAGAAACTAATAAAACCCTCATCAAGATTTCAAATAAGATTATCAATCAAGCTGGTAGAAACTAGCACATTCAATTATATCCAACACTATGGTTTTATCGAATAAGTATATGCACACCTATGAGGGAAATTCCATATACCTTGGTCTATTGAAATAAAACAATATTAACAATAGAAGTAAAACTCCCCTCTCTCTGACTCTCCCTCAGAGGCATCATTACTGATCATAATATTAGACAAGAGTGGTTGTAGGAACTAGAACTCCTTTATGAAAAGTGATAGAAGGCCTTGGATCACCTCTGAGCCTATCAAAATAAATTAAAGGTCCTATATTGTAAGAAAATTTAGGCTAGGGAGTTTGAAATTGGTGACTTAGTCCTAAAATAAAATTAGAAAAACACCAATGCAGAATGTGATAAGAAAGGGAAGTTTGAAGCTAACTGGTTAGGTCGTTATGTCATTATTTCTAATTTTGGATCGAGAGTGTATAAGTTGGCCATGCTTGATGGAGAATAATTAGATGATCTCATGAATATTATGCACCTCAATCACTTCTATACCTAATTCAGGTATCATTATCCTCCATCTATGGGGCACCTCACATCCATCCTACCCATCCATATCCCCATCCCATCAAGTTATTAAAAAAACCCATCCAATGGTGAAAAATAGCTTGTTGGCATCTTGGACAAGTACCATGATGAAAACTAGTTTCTAGCATTATGGTAAAATAACCCTAACCCTAGTCTATCATTAATATTGGAACAACAATGTGGGACAACTACTTCAGTCAAAAGAAGGGACTTGGCTTGTCAAAAACTATTTATTTGAGGGATCTCTATAATCATTAATCTAAACTTGGTTCATATATATCCCCAAGTCCTATCATCTCCTCATCATCCCCATAATACCCTCCCCAATCTTCTTTGACACATATGTATCCTTTTAGCCTCACAATCAACATCCCATTCCCATATTGTTGTTACTAAGTCTTACAGTCACACCTTCCCACATAAAATCATCATTATGGAGGGTCATAATATTCAAAAATTCTCTCCTAGGTATCCTATCATACACTATGACTACTAATTCCTGAGGGGTCATCATGACCCTCCTTTTGAAACTTGGTTGGAATTTTACCATGACATGAGCAAAATTTTGGGTATATCCTATATATAACTCTCACATCATCATTTGATTTCATATCCATATCCACTCTTGGTCATATCATCACTCATCTACATCATTGTCTTATAGTTGATTTTGTGTTCTTGTGTGCTTTATATATGTGTGTTCCATTTTTATAGAATTTTTTATTTTAATTAGTATGCATGCATATTTTTCATCTTGGGAATAAGGATGGCATGGGTGACCCCTAAACACTTTTTTAAGAAAGGGTCATCTCTCAAATAGAGTTCTCCATGCATCTTTGCTACCATGCCTAGGGCCTATCATATCCTTGGTACATGGAAATATTAAAAAGGATTACATATTTCCACACTTTTAAAAACTTCAAAGGTCCCCCATCCTATCCTAATCAATCTTCTATACTATATCCAATCTCATCCCACCGATCCTCATCCAAGGACTAACACACCAACACCCATCCCCTTATCACCCTACCTCCATGGTGTAGGAGGATTTCTACCACCAATACTATGCATGTAGTAAGATAAACACATGATTAATATTTTTATAACATAACCACCCCATGAAGGCATAACATGTAACTATCATAGTCCATAATCAAAAAACATATCACATCATCCACATATCATCCTACCATGATGATACATGAACATCTCAAATCACATCATCTAACAACACACATAAGAGCCAACTAATATCCTATATATAACATCATCCATAATGAATCATAAATTATATAAAATATTCAACTTTTATCATAACATCATCAATAAAATACTACATCCATATTAACTATACATCATCAATACGTTATCCATGTGTCTCATAATTCTAATTGATACCATCTAAAATTAATCAAATAACAAATCATATCTCATATACATGTCATCATAATATAAAAAAATAAATGCATCTCATGTCCATCAAATAATAAACAACATCCATATATCACCATAAATCATCATCACATATAAATATCAAAATCCAAAATACAATATCCACATGGAATCTATGTCAAAAGATATGATACAATCACATGAGCCCATGGGAAAGAATGGGATATAATACAAAAATCCCCTATACATATGTAAATACATATAAAATTAAGTTTGTATCCCTAGTGGCCTTGGGGGTCCTCCACCACCTCTAGATGGTTGTTGAATAGATGACTAACTAGAACAGAAGGAAATTGCATGCTAACCATCTAGAACTATGGCCTCATATAAAGTATTATAATACTAGGCCTCTTGAGTTAGTAACATAATGTGATCCATCATCCCCATCATGCCCTATCCTCTCAAACCCTTATCTACCTCATCTCTATCTCTTTCAGCTACCACTAACTACCCAATCAAAGTCTAAATGTGAGCCTACTACTATGGCACTAGCCCCTATAAGCCTGTCACCTAACTATGTAATGTGGCAATTTATCCCTGAGCCTAAGTAAGTTGTGAGTCTATCTAAATAACTTGAGACTACAAAGTAATAACCTATGTTTTTAGCTGAGTCACCTGCCCATCTCTTTGAGCAATTTAGGCCTACAATGTAGTAATCTACCCCTATGCCTATACCAACCAACTATCACCTTGGGCAATTAAACTTGGAAAGTGGGCCTATAACTGATCTCTCTCATGAGTAATCCCAAAAATATCTAATAGGTGGGGTTGAATCTCACCTCTTAGGTGAGTCACTAAGTTTTGGTCTGCCTCTAACATTGGTGGTTAAGAAGGACCCACACCACTACCACTACCTACTTGAATCTATGGTTGGGCCACTCCCTATATATAAAGCCCTACCAATACTTGATCTATTGCCCCCACCTATACTTCCACTACAACTTGACCATCATCATCCACATCTAGGGTATTATGGCAGTCTCCTTCATCCTATACCCTTTGTACTAGTACCTATATCTTTTACCTCACTCTCTTATAGATATTAAAGTGGGCTTGAAAAACCCTCCTCACTATACCCTTCTAAATCACTACATGAGACTGAGTCAGTTGAATCAAAACCCATGACTACCACCATGTTGTATATGTTGTTGTCACCCTTGGATCTAGAATAAGCGTATAAAAACTCACTGAATGGCTGTGATCTTCTTGTACTCAAATAAGGCATTAGGAATCTCAATTGGTCTACCCTAGTATGGCCTCTCTCTCTTATTACATGAAAATAAGTAATTGAGGCCTAACATATCTGAATAAATCCAAACTAGTCTTGACCCTGATCTGGTCGATATCTCTTCATAATGCAGTCTCATCAACCTATCACATAACATGGTGTGAGCATATACCATGTCCATACCTCATTAGCCCAGTTGAATTTGATCCCCCTATAAGGCATCCATGTGATATGCTTTAGGTGTATAATATCAAATTCCTCCCTATAATAATGCATCTTCGTTGCATGACCTAGTTGCACCCCTAAAATCATATGTCATTAGAACACCATCAATTGTCCAGGCTTTATCTTTGCAAGTCTACCCAATGGCCATTAGATCATAATGTGCTCCTAGATCCAAATCTAAATAAGAAGAGATGGTCTAAAGCTCTGTGATTTCCTATAATCACCTAACTTCAACTCTCTATACAATTGTGATAATATGATAGGTCCCCAAGAAAACACTTGATGATCATGAATCATGTCTACCACTACATCACCCAAGCCCAGATAAAACCATCATCCACTCTTGTCTAGTAAAAGAATGCCAAATATAAGAGCCATGACTACTAATGTCAATATATCCAAATTCCCCTCATGATGGCATAAGTATAGATTAATACAACTATCTTCTATCCCTATCTTCAAGATCCCACCCAATCGTTACAATGTCTGCATCAATTTTTGTGATCACCAATAAATATTATCTCCCTGCATGAGTAGATGGAAAATCATATAGACATCCTCTAGTGTCATAATCATCTCTCTAGTAATGAATTGGAATGTACTCATCTCTGAGTGCCATCACTCCAATTCTATAGTCATAGCTTGATTGATGTGAATAGGAAACATCATCTCCACATCATGAAGACCAGCTAGCTTGAGCACTCTATACTCTTCAGGGGTCACACACTACATCTCATGTAGTATCCCAAGATGGCATGAATAGGATTCTAGTATGCCCAAATCCTCATACACCAAAACAACATATACCTATCATCATCCCTATCACTCAAAAATATCACCACATCTATCCACCTAATCTCATATATCCCCCCTGATCCCATCCAAACTACCTGAGGTCCCCCTCCCTCAAAACATGACTAATTAACCTATATATTCACCTACCTGACTACCTAACTCCATGTAACTAACTATCTAACTTTACTTTTCCACCTTTCTAACCCCTTAATCTAACCTTATCCAATCTCCCACTTAACCATTTTTCCCTAACCTGCAATCTCACTACTTGTGACTCATGGGGTTGCAATCCCACCATTCCCTAATTATGGGGTTGTAACCCTACTATTACATAATCACAAGGTTTTAACCCCACTATTCCCAACCTATGTTATTTCAATCCCTCCATTTTATATTAGTAAGACTACAATCCCACCACTTACCCTAACAACCCTACCATTTGCATCGACAACCCCATGATTGAGGGTAAAAAATGTCAGTTGTGGGATCACCAAAATAAAATGGATGATGTTTTTTTGCTAAAATCCACTTTGAAATATACAAAAAAAAACACTTAAAATCACCAAAAATATAGAGATAATGGTTGTTTACTCACCAGAGGTCCAACCTCAACATTTCTCTAGTTCTCTTAGACTCTCTTGCCATGATGGGAAGCTTGGGGAATGAAATCTATTTCTTCTTCTCTATAGCTTTATTCACCAATGATAACAAGTGTAAATGAACCCAAACCTAACTCTTTTTCCCTAAATGAACCCCCCTCCCCCCAATAGGGCCAACTAATATCCCCTATCCACTTATCCCCGAATACTAATTCTGGCCAATTTTACCATCTATTATCAACATTTAGGGGCATGGCATGCCCACCACCATTAACATTCCTATTATCCTATGTCAAAAATTACATCAGCCTGAGGTATTTTTGGAATATTTAGATAACACCTAATCTCATTCTTGGTACCTATGGATAGATTAGCCACATTTATCCCTTATCACCATCCTATTACTAGATTTGTCATTCACCAATCATGTACCATTCTTTGCCCTAAACTTATGCACAGTGGCTCTTTATCACCAATCACTAGTGTTTATCCTTTTATCCCTTTTAAAACTTCTCATAGCATGTATCCTTGCTATAGGACCCATCATCAGCTTGAACCCATCCTATTTTAATCAACCTTGTCTTATCACTTAATCAATTTTTAGACCCATCACTATCTAGACCCATCACTTGAGCCAATTCATCATCACTATTGGGGCATCTATTTGGACAATTGGGACATCTCAACCTTATCCAATTGCAACTCTTCTCCCACCTCGAGTGTCATTTTGAGTGACCATCTAGGTCATTTTTCTCCCTACATTCTCCCTCAAGGGGGCATCATATCCTACTAATATTTAACACCATCCAACATTATGGTTTTTCTTTTAAAGACCATTACTCATACTTTGCTTAACTCATAATTCCATTTCAAAGAGGGGAAAAATGTATGCCTTAAAATATGCACACTTCACTAATTATCTTGATTCCTACTAAATTAGCTTAATTTCCAAATTACCTAGTTAAATTAACTATTTGACTAACACCCATATCCCATTCCTATATCCCATCCTAAAATCAATTAATCCCTTTATTAAAACCTCTAATATACCCCATTACCTACTAACCTACCCCCTAAATCCACTATCCAATTTTAAATTCAAAAATAATCCAACTACCCACCCACCACCCTATACTAGCCCCTCCTAAAACACTAAACCATATGGGGAGATTTATAGAATTGGAGGATTCTAGGAATCTTCCCCAAACTAGCCCCCTTCTCTAGAATTTTCTAATTCTAGATATTTCCATGGAATTAAAAATTCCATGGAAATTTCCTAGCCCTAGATTTCAATGGCCCAAATTTGAATTTGGACCATTGAATCTTCCCTCCATTGCCTATACAATTAAAAGTTCCCTCCACCCTCCAAATAATGAGAAATTATCCATCAAGCCATTAAGCTCTCCTAAAATCATCTATAATAGCATTCCAACATCTATCCAAATCCATTATCACCATCATACATCCATTGGAATCCATTGTCAAAGTCTCACAAGCAATCCAAAAATCAAGCTTTTTTGATATCCAATCACACAAGTTCAAGTCTTAGAATAGAGTAATGAGAAGGTAAAGAAGATGGTAAGAATGTTCTATTTTCTCTGAGTTATCTCCTCTATCTATTCCTATTGGTGTTTTCATGTTTTGAGTTTTTATTGTCATTTTGATAATATTGCATAAACTTAGAATTTGGTACACACTACCTATTCCTATCACTTGTTATGTTTTATCCTTCATTTCTTGCCTTAGAAAATTTTTTACCTATAAATTTTACTAGGTTGATTATTTTGATTATTATATTTTAGGGACTTTTTCTCTCTTTTGGTTTATTTACCTCTCAGTCAACCTAACACAAACCTAGTGAGTTAGAGCCAAAAACATGCTAGGTCGATCGGGTCAACCTAGCATAGCTGACATATCCAAATTATTTTAGGGAAAGATACTACTATATATATATATATATACAAGGTCATTTTACACTATTTTATATACAAAATAATTAAGTGAATAAGTGTGAATGAACATCTACCTATTAACCATTCTACTTGGGGAATAAAGCTTTAGGGTTCAATACTTTCTTTGGAGCTCCAATCTTGTCTTGTGGATAAGTCTTTTAGATGATTAGATAGGTGTATCCTAGAGATGATTTATCTTATTTATCCTTAAATACCATGATAATATCTTAAAAATAACCTTGGATAAGGGGGATATTGAGGCTCAATAGGTTCATCTACAAATGTAAGTATTCATAACTTTATTCTTCCTTTGTAAGAATAGATAGATAGTGCATTTGTATTCTTTTCTTCCATATATTAGGATTATATATACATTGACGTGAGTATATGTCTCCTATGAATATTTATTTTAGTTATTTATTTGTTTTGTTTATAACCTCCACTTTATGCCACAAGATTTGGTGTGCACTAGATTAGATTTACTTTTTTGTTATTAGATTAGTGAAATATTAAATCATAGGACTCTTTTAGTGTTATTGTGAAATTATGTTAGATTGTAGGATTTGAAACCCTAACTCACATGGTGTGTTGTGATAAAGTGATCCCCTAATTAGGTCTAGTGAATCCTCACATTGGTCATGCTCTTGCTTAACAATTAAATGCCCCAAATTAGAAGTGTAAGTGTGCTCTATCCCATCTGATTCAAGATTGATTTATGGACATGATGCATTTTTTATTGCATACATTTTGGTGAACTCAACATGAATCTAACCCTTAAAATATTTCTTTCATTTTATTTTAATAATCATTTTTATCATATATTTTGACATACTTGATCGATTATGTTGACCTTACTCCTTTTCTCTATGCATAAGTTTTTAGAAACATGCAACTGGATCAACTAGCTCGACCTAGTACAAGTTTCAATTTTCCAAACTACCAAATTAGCCTACTAGGTCAACCAACTCAACCTAGTACATTTTTAGATATCCAATTCAGCCTACTAGATCAATAATGCCAACTTAGTGCATTTTTAACCTTTTTTAATAGGTTTTTGTATACCTTGATCGAACAACTCAACCTAGTTTATAAGTTTTGCCAATTTTCTCTAATGTCTTGGATCAATAATCTTCTCTTTTTCATCTCTAAACCATTTAGGTCAATTTTTATTTCCTTTGTTTCTTTATTTTTTTATACTTTCCTTTCAAGTGTTTAGTCTTCAAAAATGCTTCCGCACAGTCCACTAAGTCAACTTTGTGGACCTAGTTCTATGTTTTATGTTTTCTAAAATAACTAGGTTGACCTGACCAACCTAGTTCACTTTTAGAATTTGCTTTTGTGGTATAGATTTGACCTTGTCAACCCTATTATATATGATTTCCCATATAGTTTATCAACTATACCTTGTTTGAAAGTTATAATTAGCCTTTTATGTTAATCACATCTTTATTTTAAGTTGTTTGCATGTTTAAAATAATTCACATAGTCTAATTAGGGGATTTTTCAATTAATCACTTAGTTTTATGATTTATATTTTTTTACACACATGGACAAACCACATAAATATCAATAAACATTGAAACATCTGACTACCTAAGCTAACCTACTTATATTTCACCACCAAGGGGGAAGTTGACTTGATGCTTTGATCAAGTATAAAATGTGGTTAATGGTATATTTTGGCTAAGCACCCATTACCCTTATTATGTTGGTTGTTAAGTTATGGGATAGGCCCAAATACCAATCCTATATCATTACCAATACAGTTCCTTTTAGCCTAAACTACTTGGAACCATCCTTAGATTGCTATCTAATACCTTGATTATAGCCAATTTCCTTTCACACTTAAAATCATTTTTAATAATCTAATTAACGTTCTAGGTTGACCAAGTAGCTAGCTCTTTACTTTTAAATTTTTTTTATTGATATTTGTTCAATTGTGTGTGTAAAATATTGCATTAGTAGTATTAGTGCAATACTTTACTTTGTGTGCATCAATTGGATTGGCCAACATCAATTCAATTGATTGTTTATTTCTTTTATGTACTTACTTTCCTAAATTACTTGAAAATTATTTTGTTTCAATTCATAATTTGATATAAAATTTATAATATTTCCTACATCATCATGAATATAATGTATTTTATAGTTTATAAAATTGATGAGTAAAACCAAAGATATAGGTAAAATAAGGAATCTGCCTATTTTTATTGTACTAGGTTGACCCTATTGACCCTATATCATTTTTAGCCTTTATCCACTATATTAGGTTGACCTAGTCAACCTAGCACTATCTGTAACCCTTTTATTTTTTATTCCAACCTCTGCTCACTATACTAGATTGATGTGGTTGACCCTGTATAGTTTTATAGTCCCTATTTTTGTGTTAGGTCAACCCGATCGACCCTATACTATTTTATGTCACTTTTTATTCTCTGTGTGGTTATCTAGGCTTGTTTCATCATGATGACATCTTCTTATCCTTCTCTTAGTCAATAACATTGTATTATTAAATACTTGGATAATAACCTCACTTATTTCATTACCTCCAAAGAAACTATCCATTTTATTGCTTCTTCTCCACCTAAACCAAAACCACTCATTACACAATGTAATGTAGTTGAAATCCTTCATCATAATCCTCCTCTGAATACCAATGTTGGGAGTCCACCAAATAATACTACTCAAATTAATAATCTATATGTTTCCTAAATTTTATCTATCCATATTAGCACATGTGCTTGAATTCTTGATAGATTTGACTCTAAAACCTTCACAGCTAGACTAATATTGGAATGATCTAAGGTGTGGGACACCTGAACTCAAACCAAACCTCTAGATTTTGTTGAGGTTAGCTCCTCTGATATATCACTTTACACTATTAACTAAATGATTAATTGTTAGGATTAAAAGTAGGAGAAGGAAAATGGAAGTAAAATCCTAATTTACTATTGGTGATACACCTATATTATTCATACATTCACTCTATTTAAGCTCTTAAAAAACTAATCAGACAAGTAAAGGTTGAATCTAAAACTCCAAATATCTCCTATACATCAGTATTTCATGAAGATGTTTTATCTAATGATCAAATCTTGAGGGAAATGATGAAATAGTCTTAATTTAAGGCACTAATTATCCACTTATATCCACTATAAGCTCAGCTAAAATACATCAAACACTGAACATGACCTGCATAATCTAACAAACTAGTAACTAGGTAAGAATCAAGACTTTACAAGGGAGAAATATCTACCACATATATAAATCAACTGACATAAATACACTATACCATCATATTAAAATCTGAAATATTCATTTTATTTATCTGAAAAGGTTAAAAAACTCAATCTTGGCAGAGTCTGGTCTTGCCAAGAGAGGGATGGATCTAAAAAAGGGATAAATAGCCAACATATATAAAAAAATCATATAAAATCCAAGAGATTGGTGTTGGAAAGATAAGAGGAGATCAAATTCATATTAACTCTAGTCCAATTTGAGTTCAAATTAATAATAAATTCTTGAATCAATTTCTTTTGTCTCCTTGTCTTACATGAATCTTTACTTTGGCATTAGAAAAGGAGTGGTGGGACCTTTAACAAGTCAATATTCCTTTGCATGAAATATATGAAAACTTGGATGGAAAAATCCACTTGAACTGATTTGGAAGGTATTTAAAAACCTTCATTGACATGAAAACAAAGGAAGATGCATGATTTTGCCAATTAGTCAACTGAAACTTAAGACCAGTTTTCTTCACTGAGTTTCACCTTACATCAAAAGGGACTTTAAGGATGAAAATTTTCATGTAACCCCATGTTAATATCATATATTCAACATGAAAACTCCATTTAAACTCCTTAGAGATCCATCCAATGCCAAATTAAAACTTGACTATTTGAACAATTAGGCCTATTAGGCCAAATAGGCCTAATAACCTATATGTGCACTTGAACTCCATGGAAACTATAAAAAGACACCATAAAACCTTGAAAATAATGTTTATTATACCTGTAACAACTTTTCTCATCATAAAATATGTGATTTTGATGAGAAAACTCTCGTTATTCAGTCACCAAGGTTGACTAGGCCCATTTGCTTCATTTTCTTGCAGACTAGCCATTTTGATTGAGCTAGTAGGGGAAATTCTAGGAATATTTATGACTGAATTAATATTTTATGATGAATAAAAATTCTCAAGATTCAAACTCTATTTATTGCATCCCATTGAACTTCCTTGTACTTCATTTTCAATGCTTTTTTCCATTAAAAAAATATGATTTTTGCCCTAATCCATAGAGATACATATGTAAAATTGGAATTTATGTAATACTCTCAGAGTTTAATTTATGTTTTAATAGGTTTTATATTGATCCATGGTGATTTTATGGCAAGAAAATCAACTTTTTACAAAATTGGTTTCTTGAGGGTTTGGGAGGGTTTTAAAGTTGAATCTTTCAAAAGATGATTCATGAAGTATAGACCTCAAAATGAAAAAATATTTCCATTTATGTGTATAAAATTGACACCCATAACACCCTTGAAAATATTATATTCCCATGCAAAAGATATGCAAATTTATCATGTGGATGAAATTTGCCTATAGGGATTTGCTTGTATTCTAGGCTACCTACGCTCTTAATGATTGTTTATAAATTAAATAACATAAAATAAAATAAATTGTTCATGAATTATAATTTCATATGTGTCCTTAAATAATATTAATATCATTCTTCCAAAATCCTCACATCATGAAAGATATGAGCATCTGAACAGGAGGCTTAGACAGGTGCCTAAAACTGTAAAAAATGAAAATATTCACTAAGATTAAAATGAATCTTATCCTAATTATAAATTCATAAAAAAATTATTATTTTGTCTGTACCATCCTATAAAAAAACTCTAAAAGTATCTTCTTTCTCAAAAATTCAAAAATGCCTTTTTCGCCTATATGCATGTATGCTTGCAAAAGCTTGTATGAGCATGGTTTGCATATGATTTTTAGTTTTTAAATTCTTAAAATGTCTTATGATAATGTAAAAATATTATCCAATACTTTTCAAACTCTCACATAGACTTAGAAGCCTCTGTGGCACTTTAAAATGTTGCCTTCTCCAATGGTGACCTCAAATAGACATGTTGATGAGTGTGACAAAACAACAAGAACTTACACTCATAAAATGGACTATAAAAATGTATATATTATTCCCAAACTAATAATTATTATGTGTACCAAATTTCAATTCAAAATTCCACCTGTAGATGTTAGAATCTTCAAATTTCCTTCAAATTTGCCTATTTTGCATGGACTGTGACCTACTTGACTATATTTTTTGCATATTTCAGGTGTTTTCATGATTAATGGATGAATATTAGATAAATTTAATCTTAAATAATCTCAATATTTCCTTAAATATGTTTGACAACATCCTCAATCCCCATTTCAAACATGCTTTGACCCTCTAACAAGGTTTTTAGGCCTTCTACTAGCAAATCCCATACAATGTATTTGTATTGTGTACCTTCATTATTGAGTTGGAATTATCCTATAATATTTTATTAAGGTATTTATTTTTAATTTTCATTTACTTTCATAGGACATCCATTAGAAACCCCTTGAATTATGCTTGCTTCAAATAACTGTGTTTGCATTAATACATTTATACAGACCAAGTACAAGACTTAGACCTTAAGAAGGTCCAAGATGGAGTATAGGATCTTATGATGATGTAAAAATATCAATAATTTCCATATCTATCTTGAAAACTCAAACCCTTCCCCTAAAGATTCTTGCATTCAAACTTATCTGGATGGTTGTGCTTAAGAAAGACTGTAAGTTGCTAGAGTTGTAGGCTACTTTAGGACTCCTATCTATCATTTATTCAAATTTAAGATCCTTTCCATTTAAAATTTCATAATAATGTTAACCTCAATTATCATTTATGTTTTTATGCTTCAACTGGCCTCTTTTCATGGAAAAGTCATCCTTTTTGCAAAAAAGGCCCACACACAGTCAAAATACAAGCCTATAGGGTACTTGTATTTGGGGTGAATCTAACTATAGCCATATTTAAAAGTGAATTTTAGGGTTTTTTGGCCATATATTTCTCTCTTATCACTAGTGGTTACTCCTATGCCCCCTCATTATGAGAGACCTAGATACCATAATGTTGTCGTAAGCTTTTACCATCATGGAAATATGGCTATAAGTGTACCTACAAACTTGTATGACTGTAGGCTCTTGCATGAGTGTTTTACTAGCATGTTTTTACTTGATGGATTCCACCCCTGATTAATTTATTATATTATGATCATCTTCTCAACATTTAAACATTATAGAAGTAGTTAAAAACCTTTAAATCATACTTAAAGTAATAAACACTCAGTTGACTATGCATGATGTTTTGAGGCTTGCATCCTCTTGTCCATACTTGTGGTGGTCTCAACCAACCTCATGGATCTATTTATTATGATCCATGTAATATATGGTGAAATAATGGTATGAATATGAATGGAGAAGTGTTGGATAAAAACAAGATGGAGAATGAACAAGAAGCTTGAAAATAATGGAGAATGGTTGTGTATGGCAATTAGATGGGGTGGATGAGATGGAGGTGGGAAAGGAAGGTGAAAGAGCATGATAAAGGCCAAGATGAATAATTTTATGTAAACAAAAACCATCCTCTACCTGATAATCAATTTGGAGGCAATATGAGGGAGGTAAGAATCTGAAATTGAAAACTAGGACAATGCAAAAAACCTCAATATATGCAAAGTTTCCTTAAACTATGCTAAACTTGCCCTTTTGGATGCTTTGAGAGCATAGGATGGGATTATTTCCATTAATATTGGAAAATACCTAAGAAATATGATTTTAAATAATGAAAATACTTTATGGAGACCCTAAAAACAAAATTTCTTAAAAACTTGAAGCTACCTCCTTCTATGACTGTACAATTTCTTCTTACAAGCATGTTATACTGCAGATTTGATTGGAGATGTTTATTAGATTTTTTTGACCCTTAATTTCATTAATAATAAATTAAGGATACCATGGAGAGGTATATCAAGTTCTTAAGATTCTAGAACAACTTTATTTTCCTTGAAATTCTACCCTAGTGAAGAGAAAATGAAGAAAATTGGATGCCTTTCTAGTTGTAGGGCTATAGAAATTAGCCTATCTTAATCTATATGTTTCATAAGCTTTGATAATCCAATTTAATAACCACTTAATCCATCATAAATTTTTCTGATTTTATTTTCTTCACCCCAAATTTCAAACCTGTACTCTCCTCCAGTAGTTCGTACCATTAGAAAACCTGTAGGTAGGTCCCTTTGTACAAAGTATGAAAGTGACAATAATGGACCAGTTTTGGTCCTATATGTCTATAAATTTCCATGAAACTCATTATGAATATTTTTTATGACCTTATTAATCTATCCCCTACCTTATATGTATGGAATCCCTACTGAATCCATACTATTGCTTGTAAAATGAAGGAAAAGAGCCCTTTTTAGCCTTTTAAAAGAGAACTAGACCTTCCATTTATTTAAAAAGAAGTATTTAGAAGATAAACGTGTCATAACATGCAAAATATACAATTTTACAACCTTTTTTATGTTTTAAATATGGAAATTGGCATGTGTGAGGGGTTTTGGGGGCTTTTATGGCTTAAAAGCATATTAAAACACCTTTTAAAGTTATGAAACTTTAGGCTAAGAACAAAATAATATATTTGGATATAATTAAAGAAAAATTGGATATTTTAATGATATTTTGTCTTATATTTTTACATTTTGACCAAAATTTGTGTTTTTATACCATAATTCACTAGTTTGACCAGCTGTAAAGGGTTATTGACTAGTTTTAGGAAAGTTTCATAGTGTAGGGGTAATAATTTAGCCTTGACAAGTCAAATTAATAACACAAAACTTTCAAAAACTTTTATGATAATACTATTTACACTCTTGAAAAGAATGGTGGCTTGACTAAGCTTCCTTCTTTTACCACACTTAAGATAACTAATACTAATGTTGGGAATCCTTCATGTACAAAGGATCCTCCTCCCACCAACACTAACAATCCTATTACTACCCACACTAATACTCCACCTAGAAACACCAACCTACCTATTGATCCAACTCAAATTCTTTCCCAAGTCATATAATAAATGAACATCATGCAAACTCTTAATCAATATCAAATGATGAACATGCAACAACACTTATGAAACATGATTAGTCAACCATCTCAAGTCATCATGTCTCAACCAAATCAAAATTTTGTCCCTCTTCCTCTTAGAGATGATAATGGGAATGTCATCCCTAAACCTCCAATGAATAAAAAATGCTTCAACATCTTCAAAATGAAACTTTAACCCCATTCATTACATCCATAGATATTGGAAACATTTCTCCAACTATCACATATAATGTGACTAAGGATCATACTACCTTCCTTAAATCTTTTGTTACTATTTATAAGGAATTGGTCCAAACTAATACCTTTTCTACCACCAATATCTTAGCCAAAACCTTTGTTGGTGATGCAATTGAATGGCACAACCATCTCCATAGACATTTCATCTCACAACTATAGGATTTAGTCAATGTTGTAGTGAAGGAATTCCAACATGATGACCTTACTAAAAACTACCTTAGCAATTTTATCAATGCCAAGCAACTTCCTAATGAATCTTTTCATTCTTTCATCAAATAATGGAAGTCCCTTTCCCATAAATTGGACCATAACATGAATGATGACACTCTTTTAAAACTATTTATCACTTCTCTTAAACCTTCCCTTTAATAAAAAGTCCAAATCTTTTCACCTAAAACTTTAAACCAAGCCTTAGACCAAGCAAAAAGGAAAGACTTTCTTATGACTCAATTTGAAACACCTCAAATAAATACTAAAGCATCTTTTCAATCATCTTATCATAACATTGATTCATCCAAGCCTCCCCAACCTCAAAATGGAGCATTCAATTCCACCAATTTTAACCCAACCTACCCTCTCTTGAGTCTAAAAAACTTAAGGATACATTTCCACCCTCTAAACCCATGATTTTTTATCCTTCCAAACCTCCTCCAAAATGGTACAATCTTGATAAGTTTTGTTGTTGTCATGCTACTATAGGTCATTCTCATGAGTCTTGTCATGATCTTCATCAATTTATTATTTCTTCCTTACTTGGTCCACATTTCAATTTTGATGTGTTAACCAAAGAAAATTATCAATACTATCTTCTATCTTCTCAAAATCAATCTCAAGAAACAAAATCACATCAGCATCATCTACCTAATAAACACACCTCATCTACTAATTTTGTTCAAACCATAGTTGATCCTTCTTCCTACACCAATAAGGAAAGGATAACTAATATAAACAAATTTCAACATATTGTGGCATCCATTAAATCTCAACTTCTTAGGCCACATGAACCAAAAGAGTACCTAGTTCAAATTCCTACTCCAAATCATATCATACATGGTCCTCCTTTACCTCCTTTTACCTCTCCTACACATCATATGTCACATTCAACATCCTTAAAATTTAACAAAATAACACATTTACCTATCTTTGAATGCACCTACCAATCCAATGTAAATCATTTTAATGGTTCAATGTTACCTCACTCCAACTCACATGTTGGGTCATCTTGCGATACCCACCCATATATCCCTTTAGACTTTGGGGCATCTTTCAATGTCCATCCCTACATCCACTTACCCATTCGGGCATATTGTGATTCCCACCCTTATTCTACAATGCATGATAAACAAATTCAGCTTCAAGAAACATTCTGAGACTTATAGAATTGTATTTCACATGTTCATCTTTGATATAAACATTAGCATAGGTCTTACTTGTTCTCTTGTCTCATGTTTCATTATTTTTGTGCATTTTTATTTATTTCCTTTACTTTCATTTTACTAGAATCATTGTTTTCCTTTACATTCTTTAGTTTTATTACACATTACATTTGTCATTTGTTTTCATTTTTTCCCTTATATATTTCTTTCATTTCTATCCTTTTCTGTCATTATTTTCCTTGGTAGTTTTATGATCATTTTCCCCTTTTCTTTAAAATTTTTCATCTTGATGTACCATAGTTTTCTTTCTCTTTTGGCACCCCATGGGTTTCTCTTTTATGAAGTTGCAGTGTAAGACAATGGATAGAACCTAACCCTTATAAAATCACCATCTTTTCATGTTCTTGATCTTTATTCTCAACTTTTGCTTTGTCTTCTTTTGATAGATGGAATTTGTGAAAAAAATCTACGTTAGCATGTTTTCCCTCCATTTTCCTCATTATTATGATAAAGAATCACACCTTTACTGTCATTGTATCTTTTTTTCCCTTTGTCACTTTTTTTTTGTGATTTGAAGTAATTCAAATTATTTCATGTGTCATTCCTCTTGATTTGCCCTTTCTTTCATCTCTGCATTGGATAAATCAAGGTCGAAGTCAAGATAGCACTTTTATTTCACCTAGATTTACAAGACTCTTAGACCCCATGTTCTTTGAATTTTTTCTCTCTTATCTAACTTGTCCCAAGTTTTTAAATGAAATTCATCTCTAACAACCATGTTTGGTTTTCTAAATCTGTATGGAGGAAGAACAAAAAAATCCATCAAGAAAGTTAAAAGCCAAATCATTTGAAATAAAAAGTAATGATATCTAAAAGGTAACATACAAATATCAAAAGTAAAATTCACAATAAAATATGTGATTACAAGCACATATCCTATCTCCAATCGAAGCTCAAACTCCACAGTTGGGCCCACATAGATTCAAGGTCTTTTATGGTGTGGTAAGTTAGTAGATTAGAATAGGGTAATTCAACAAACTCTATGGTACTACCTACATTCTCATGCAAGTACCCAATCTTCATAGTAGACTAACAACTCTGTAAGGGGTCATAATTAATGGGAAACATGTTGTGGGAAGGTAGGTCCATTTTACTTTTTATGCATATAGCCTTCATAGGATGATTTATATACTCCATTTGTTGACCCTAAGACTTATGTAGCTAAGAGAAGTTCTTCAGAGTTCTTAAGGTCGACAGTCCTCTTATTTTAATAAATGAAATTTGAGTGTCTTGACTTTGATAAAGAGTTCCTCTACCTTGTTGTTTCCTTCAATCTCCTCTCCACCCATTTCATTTCCCCCTTTGACATGCAAATTATGATTCTAAATATGTTTTCCCTCTTCTTTAATTCCCTCTTCATTTCTTAAAAACATGCTAGCACTACTTTATTTTAGTTTTATCTATCTTTAAAACAAAACATGTTTGAGTAACTATGGATCACTCTCTTTTCTTTCATTTTTCATTATTGTACTACCCTTCTATTATAGATAGCTGAGTCTGCACCTCTTTTTCCATTATTACATGTTTCTCCTTATGTATGCCTTCTTCATGTTTGTCTTACATCTTCACTTACTTTTCATTCGACATTTTTTATCATATCTTTCTTTTCTTTTTTTTTGACTATCTTAAATGAGCTTACTTTTCACTTTCTTACATATCTTTATTAGATTTACCTTATAATGATATTTCATTTTTCATTCATGCTTTACATTCTTCTCAACATGATCTAATATGTTCTACATTCTTTTTTTCCATATATGTTTTACATCTTTTACAATATTATTTGCCATCCTTTTTGTCATTTATTTGTTATTCATTTGCCAATAATTTGTCATTCATTTTCCATCTTTTTGTTATTTATTTTCCTTAAAAATTCTAAACCTTGCCTTAATAATCCTAATTTGTCAAATTTTCTTAAACCTTTGTCTCCACTAAATACTATATGCTTATTTTTCAAAAAATTGATTTTTGGATATCTTTTTTCACTAACTTCTATAGGTTAATCTAGTGTTCTCTACATTGGATGCCTTCACACTTTTTTATAGTCTAATTCTTTATCTAAGTCATTAAAATAGGCAAAGGTATGTGTTTTATAATTTTGTCCTTTATTTTATCTTATTTACTACTTCACCATACTAAGAATCAGCTTTGTTTGTTATCATGTTCTATTATGAATCACCATCTTGTATTACACTTACATGACACATGATAAGCTTCAGCTAGGGTATATGCATACACATAATATTTTCAAACTTTTATCACTTACTGACACTTTGTATCTTGTAAGAACCTTTCGAATCTCAATCTCTCTAAGTGCATGCCTTAAGCTGTACATTGAGAAAGGGGTGGGTAGACCATCTATGATTCGTAAGATTATTGTTCCTTTTTCCACTTGACATCCACACACTAGCCTCCTCAAACTATTAAACCCCAAGCTCATTCTTCTTATTTCTACCTATTCCTTATCACCTACTATGTTTCATCCTTCATTTATTGCCTTAGCACCCTTTTGACTTATTATTTGTATTAGGTTGACTAGGTTAACCTAGTATAATTTATGGACTTTTATCTCCTTTGGTTTGTTGGCCTCTCAGATGGCCTAACACAAACCTAGTGAGTTAGACCCAAAAATGTGCTAGGTCAATTGGGTAGACCGAGCACAACTAACATATCTAAATGATTTTAGGGTAAGATACTACTATATATACAAGGTCATTTACCACCATTTGATATAGATAATAATTAAGCAAAGAAGTGTGAACAAACATCTGCCTATTGACCATTATGCGTGGGGAATAAAGATTTAGGGTTCACTACTTTCTTTGGAGTTCTGATCTCATCTTGTGGATAGGTCTTATGGATGCTTGGATAGGTTATGTAGCCTAGAGTTAATTTATCTTAGTCATCCTTATATACCATGACAATCTCTTGTGAAACACCTTGGCGAAGGGGGAGATTGAGGCTCGATGGATTCATCTTCAAAGGTATGTATTCCTAAATTTATTCCTTCTTTGTAAGAGTAGATAGATATTCTTATCTTCCATGTATTAGGATTTCATATACATTGACATGAGTATATGTCTCCTATACATGTTTAGTTTAGTTGTTTATTTGTTTTGTTTTTAACCCCCACTTTGTGCCACAAGATTTAGTGTGCACTAGATTATATTTACTTTTCTTTTTATTAGATTAGTGAAATATTAAATCATATGACTTGCTTAGGATTTTTGTGAAATTATGTTAGACTGTAGGATTTAGAACCCTACCTCACACAGTGTGTTGTGATAAGTGATCCCCTAATTGGCTCTAGTAGATCCTTACATTGGTCATCCTCTTTCATAATAATTATATGCCCCCAATCAAAAGTGAAGGTGTTCTCTATCCCATATGATCTAAGATTGATTTACGGACTTGATGCATTTTTGATTGCATACATTTTATCCACTTGTCAAGACCATTCTAGCCAACTGTATTTGTCAGTCAAGGTAGTGCCAACAATAGATTTGATGAAATGTATGGTTTTGAGTATTTGTTTAACCCCAATTGGTTCCTTATCACTCCAAAATGGTCCCCTTTCTATATACGTAAAGGTACTAAAAAGGATTTGCTTTGTCATTAACATTTTCTTAAAAATAAAACCTCATACATCAATATACTCAGTTTTTCTTGATTTTTGGATTTAAATTTTTTGACATACACAAATGGGTAAAAATATTATCTCCCCTTATTTCTCCATGAATTTACAAAACTTGGTTATTGTTTGACAATTTTTCTTAGAGTAGTTTTCTCAAGGCAATTAAAAATTGCTCAAATTCTTAAATTCTTTTAAATTTTAAATGTTTTCTAAAATTTGAAATTAAACACTTAAAAAAATGAATGTTTGATTTTTAAATGAAAAAGCATAAAAAAAATTGTTTTACCTCTCCTCTAATTTATGGGTTTATGTGGCAGAATTAATCTAATATTAGAAAAAATATGTACGGATAAAGAGAAGTTGAAACACCAAAGATGAAATACCAACTATATTATAACAAAGTGAAGCTCCTTCCATGTAGGTTTTGAGGGCATTGGAAATAAAAATGTCTTGTTTGGAGCACCAATTACAATAGATAACTCAACTGATACTTCAGATCAAAAAGTAATGTGTTTTACCTAAAAAATTACATGGAAGAACTGGGTCATAACAATTCTTCATGTAGGCTCTACAAGTCATGATACTATGTGGAAGACAATATCAAATTGTAGGCCATGATAAAATTATAGGCTGTGATACTATGATAAAATTGTAGGTCGTAGAAGGAAATAACAAAATCAAGTCATAAAATCTAATATCTTGCAAACCATAACAATGATAGGCCCTGTAGTTCCAAAGATGAGGGGATGCTTTAATATCTTAGCCTAGAAAAAAAAAGAAACCAAAATCACATTGATGTAGTCAAATAAGGATATCAAAACACTTTAATTTGAATCTCACACATATACAAAGAATATGTGAATATTATTGAGGATGTATATCCTCAAATTTGGAAAGCCATCCATGGGTTGCTAATGCCCAAGATTGGAGAGAAAATTGTGAAAACACTTTTTAAGAGTGGTGATTACTTCCTATACCCAAAATTCATTGTCATCATGATCTTGGGAAATAGGGTTCATCATATATGCCTTCCAAAATATGTTTTGGATAAGGTGGTAGAGTAATAAATTGCTTTTCAATTGTGGTGGAGCGTAGAGGAGGATCTATCAAAAGTGAAGAAAGCCTCATTCTTTGGCCATCACATAGTTATTATCCAAATGGTCTATACCATGAGAAAGAAATTTATAGAGGTTGGTCGAAAGAGGAAAAGTTATAACTTCCATATGCTTCTACATAGGGATTGGTATCCCCATGGACTCATCCAAAATCATATACAAGGATTCAATATCCCTTACAACCATAAACTTTACTCTTAAGATTTTTATTTCTCAATGAAAAAGATGATGAAGAAGTTTTGGAGAGAGTAAATATTTTTATATTGAAGGACGATCATTTGAGGATGATCTAACAAGATATGTCATCTCCATGAGGGAATTGGATAGTATAAAGTCACTCTTTCAAGGGTAGACACATTCAAACTTCTAGAAGGGTCCATCCATAGAGCAGTCAAAGGACCAAGTAGGAACTTCATCTCAAAGACTCCCTCAAAATTTGAAGGATATGAATAAGGAACCTAGGGTAGTTGAACCTAACCCTAGGGGAGCACAGGCAAGAGACCCCATAAATTTAGACTCTAATGAGGAAGGGAAAACATAGGAAGAGCTAGGTGTCAATATAATACAAATTCCCATAACCACACTCTAGGCACAAGATACCACATCTACAGGGGTAAAAATATAATAAGTATATACTCTAAGCCAAAAATACTCCTCCACATAGCCAAAAACCCCTATTGTCTATACAAGGAAGCCTAAGACACCTACAAGCAATCCCAAAATTGAATTATCTCAAGGCTTGCCTATAGGACCTCAACACTCAAAGGTGACAAAGGGAGAGGATGTTGACTTATAAGAAGAAGAATATGAATCTAATGAAGACACAAAGCTAGAGAAGGATAAGTAATTAAGCATTGAAGTAGACAAGGGTGAAGATTTAAATATGGAAGACACCATAAGTACTCAGTCTATGGAGACTACTCCTTTGACTTTTATTTCTATTCCTATGTTTGGATTTGTTTCTATTTCCTCTATTTTGAGAGCCCCCAAGGTGGAAGTTCCCATTTCCACCTCTATTGATCCATTTTACCTAGCTTTCATATAGTTCCCCTTTCTCAACCCAAAGTTTGAGAAAGATGTTTCTTATACCATTACTTCTATCACCTCTATTGATCCACTTTCCACCTCCATTCCATTCACTTCCATCATGGCTACCTCCACTATCCCTTCATGTACTACCATTATAATATCATTAAATAAAAATAAGGTATCTAAGAAGGTGGAGATAGCCATGGCCACCTCATAATTCCATGTTCAATCCACTCAAATCACCCTTCCCATGCCCAAATCCACTACATCTGAAGAAACCATAATGACTAGTTCAGGGAAAGGAAAAAGGGATAAGCCCCAAATTGCTATAGTCCATCCAATCCCTCAGTTTGGAGGAGTTGATTGGTCTAAGATAATTTAACCCTCCTTACCTGACATTCTTGTTAATCCATCCAAAAAGAAACCATTAGTTTAGGAGGCTGAGGAAGAGGTTGTAATAACAACCTCAGGAGAAATAAATGTAATGTAGTTAAACATGCCTCCTTGGGTCATGGATTTAAGAAGTAAAACATCCCAATTACCTAGATTTAAAATTACAAAGCTTCCCTACATCACCACTCTATTTGATAAATCATCTGGAAGTATTTAAAGGGTGAAAAAAAGGAAGCTAGAAGATGACGAAGGCCAAGAATTGATTCTTGAGTAGAGACAAGAGGTCTTCTCCCTCCCTAAGAGGAAGAATAGGTAGCTGGGGTAGTTCCCCTATGTTGAAAGCTTGAAAAAATCACTAAATCACACAAGGATGCCATGGTGGCCATCCATGAGGGTACAAAAATGACTAGACATGAGCTAGAGGTCGAGGCAACACAGTTGAAATAACTATCCCAAACTATCCACATACTAATAAGCATTGAGGCTGAGGTCCAAGATGCATACTCTAAATGTTATAATTATCTAGAAGATTTAGATTTTATGCAGATTGAGTTAGCCCCACATGTTAATAAAACTAATGAATTATTCAATTCTTTGAAAAGTGACAACAATAAATTAAAGATGTTGGTGGCATACATAGGTAATAATGCATATAGCCATCTAGACCTCATGACACCATTAGAAGCATATAATGCCCTCAACTTGGTAGTAATAATAATAGAAGAAGCAAGGGAATGACTAAAAACATTATGGTTTTTAATCCCTAAATATCAAGCTCTTATTCTTCAAATATTGAATGATCTTAAGTTATCTAAGGTGAAGGACACTATAGGAAAATTGATCAATAAAATAAATTTTGATCAACTCATATAGGAGGCCATTGATAGTTTTAAATAGAGTCTACAAGGCCTAGAATTGGATGACATAGAATCTAATTGAGATTCACCTAAAATAAGGTCATTGAAGTTGATATTTTCAAGAACAGCTTCTAAGAGATCAAGGTAGAACATGTAAATCTCCTCGATCAAGTCAATAGATTCCAAAGACTACCTCTACTAAATTTAGATATCATTTGAAAACAACATGATGTCATAGACAAGTGTTACAAAGAGAATGAAGTGAAGAAGAATCAATCTCAAGTTGTTACTTCTAGTGCCACATCGACATTGTAATCTCTACTTCTAACACCTCAGCCATAACACTAACCAAGGTTCATGCATCCATTTAGATGACGCAACCTTAAAAGGCTAGATTTTGTGCATGGATACTTTTGTAACAACATATATATACATATATATATATATATATATATATATAGTTTTATTGTAGTTCAAGTTATAATTTTAAAGTTGCCTTTTTATTTGTAAACTTACACATGCTGCATGGTTTTGTAAGGGATAATTTAGACTAATTTAAAATTGTAATTAAAATATTTTAAGGTTTTGACCATAGTTAGAACTTAAGTTCTAAATATCACATGTAATGACTTTTGCATTAACTTCTAGGATGAGGCAACCCCGTCCCCAAGTTTATTTAAATAATTGTAATCCACAGTTTGGATTTGTTAAAGAATTTTAAATATACAAGAGTGAAGTAATTTTGATTGTCTACTCATGTGTTTTCATATTTTATTTACACTATTAGTGTAATTAGATTTTATTTCTTTGGTTATATGATTCGATAATCCTTAGTGTGCAGAAGATACGAATGGGTTCTTGATTGCCTTGATTAATATATTAGTTTTAAATGTGCAACAACTATTCAATGGTTGGTAAAATACATTAGTTATGATAGTTAAGTTCATTGATTTATAATTATGAGTGTGTATGAGTGCTTTATTTTTATTTAGTTTTATCTGAATGTGCAACATCTATCTCAGATACCTCACTAAGCCTAAGCCATAATCTCTTGATTAAGAGTGTGAAACCACTGCCTTAAAAGGAGTAGTCTTTGATTGAGGCCCATGAGTTTCTTATATCAATATCCCCTTAGAATTCTTAGCCATGCCTCAATTTGTATGTTTAATAGCTACTAACAACATGAATAGGTTTTGAAAGAAACTTGTATACTTAAGAATCAGTCAAGAAAGTAATTCCTTAAGTACCACAAAGCTCTCTTTTCCACCTCACTCTTCCCTCCCTTTTGAGTTTGTTTTGTAACCTACCCACCTTAGATTAGCAACCAAACATCCATCCAACTCATATATATTCTCACTTCCTTTTAAGAGACTAAACCTTCATCCAAAAACCTTATCAATAACCTCCATACCCTACCAGCTATTCCATCAATATGTTGTTAAGACTGCATACCTACAACTCATACCCTGAAGTGGATTTCACCTCCATATATATCCTAAAATGTTATAAGCTACCTCATTATGAGATTGGTGTCGTTAAAATTCTCATCAACACATCCAACCTAATTGTTATTCATTAGGGTAACTTAGCCATTTTTATCTTTTAATCAAAATCACCTCTCTTAGTATGTGATTTTGAATATACAATTGCGATTTTGGTTTTATAGTTTCAATTTTGAGTAGACTAGTTATGATTTTGTCAAAATAACTTATTAGTATTTTTGGTTTTGATATTCATCTAAAATTTTGAACATAATAGTCATGATTTTTATTCCTATCTACATTTTTTACTATTCTAGTTGTGGTTTTGTCTTATAGACTCAAAATACAAATATATTTATGTTTTTTGGTCGATTTATCTAACAATTTAGGGATTTTTTGGCTTCTATAAGGATCTAATTTTCTACATAACTCTATTTTGAAGGGATGATAGGGATATTGGGTGAATTTATACTCTTCATGAGCCATGTTTAGTTCCATTGAAAATCATGTTATTGTTAAAATATTGATTAAATATCCATAAGATAAGCTATAAACTTGTAAAAAACATGGTCCTTTTGGTCAAATTTGTACATTCCTTAATCTATTGATTATCTTGTAGCAACATATCACCATGTGATATTATTTTTGGTTACAGTATTAGAGTTGTGTGTATTTTGTGCAAGATTACAAATCTTGGGGTTGCCCTTTTATTGATTTTGAAAATAGGAAATTTTATTTATAAATGCAAAATAAATTCTGTATTCCTATGATTTTGATTGTAATCTACAGTTTTACAATACCACTTATTTGTAGTTACAATTTTGCTATACCATTTATTTACTATCTATAGTTTTGCAAGTCTATAAGTGATTTTGAAATTAGATAACTGCCTAATAATCATGATAGTTTTTGGTAAAATCATTTGTCTCATCTATGATTTTGACTAGTCAATAGCGTTTTTAACTCTTTACAAGTGAATTTGAATTGACACTCTCTACATATCTAATTTTTTCTATCAAAGCTAGTAGTTATTTTTCTTCAAAAAATATCTTTTTGAGTGCATTTTTAAGACCCTTTTTGGTGAATTTTGAGTCATTACAAAGGTTTTGTATGTCCCAAATTACATTTAGCATTAGGGACATTGCTCCTCAACCCCATCCTATATCATGATAGGGATCACATTGAAGGTGTTTCCCCCAAACCCCACAAGGGGGTTTTACCCTTGATTCCACAAGGGGTGCTACCCCTTAACCCCTCAAGGGGCACTTCCCCTTGAATCCACTAGGGGTTGTCTCCCCTAGACCCCTACATCATGGATCCTCATTCAAAAATAATCTATAGTATGAAATCATGATTTTTATTAGTGTTTTTATTAAGGCATAGTGGACTAACATTTTATTTCTCACAACTATGAATCTAGTGGTAATTTTGGCTTGTTGACATCTTCTTTTGTAGGTCATATTTTGTCTAACATCTTGTCTTATAGGTTTCCCCTTAATACTACCAATTGAGACTACTAATCACTTGTTTTAAAAGATGCCTATTAAATATGTTAGCATGTTTAAATCTTGTATATATCACACTTAGTTAATCAATTAATAAATATTTTTGCTTTCTTGAGTGTTATTTGAGGGCTACATTGGTGTATGATCTCTTCCATATGTCCTAGAATAAAGTCTTAAAGGATCAAAAACCACTAACAAACCATCCCATTTTTATTTTTTTAAGGAGAAACATGACATGTAAGTGATTCCCATGCACTTTTCATAGTCTTAGGGGGATTATGACCATAAATTTCACCACCTTGCAGAAAAACATGTTATGTGTTTTGGTAGAGTCTAAATAAGAGGGAGAGATATCATTAGGCCAATCAAGAGACCCTATACAAGATCCCATGAAGGTGAGGAGTTAATTATCTGATCCAAGAATTAGACCACCCTACACAAAGTTAGGCCCCAATACCTAATATATATCAAGAATGCCCTTAGAGAGATTGTATGTCCTAGAACATGACCTTATACTATAACAGGTGACTTGCTTCCAGATTTAGTATCATCTCCTAAGTAATTTTTAATTGAAAATGAGGTTGAGAGGGCTTGGAAGATTTTGTAATGGGTCACTAACCTATATCATCACCTACAAAGCTATTAGATGGTGCAATCATTGAGTTACACTCCTAAATCAGTTCCCTAATTATAGGATTGTGGATTTTTTGATTTTGGTGTATGTTGTGCTAGACTAGTGATTTTTATGAGTTGAGTAAGCCTTTTACCCAAGCCTAGACACACCTATCTAGGCCTTTTTCACATATCATCATCTTGTATATCCTCATCTCATCATTGTATCATCCTTGTCAATATCCTCTTGTACATATTCTCTTTGTGCATGTGTGTACATCCTTTAATCTTATCTCATGTTTCATCACCCCTCTCATCTTAATAACATCCTAGTCTAGTCTCATCCATCTAGCACTATTCATACCCCCATCACTTACATACCTTAATCAAGTATTGACATCTATCTATCACATCTTATCATAGTATAACTTTGTATTATTCATTTAGCCTTAGCATTAATCATCCCTAGTGTCATATTTAAGACTGAATACAACTTATCTATAGCCAATTTTGGTCACATCCTAGTCATTTTTTTCACCATCTATTCACATCACCTTATCTTTCTTACTCATCATTAGGGTCCTAGTCTAAACCTATTGTTCACCTTATCTTAGTCACACTACACATCTTGACCTTGTCTAGCCAAATCACCTTGTCCATCACCATAGTCCTTGCTTATATAACCTAGTTCTAATCATAGTCTAACCCAACTCATCCCCTTGTATATACTAGTAATCTCATCAAGTTTGTAGTCATACTTTGGTCCTTATCCACACTAGAAAATAACTCTTTTCATCAAGGTCCTCATTATAAACTTTATTTTGTCTAATCATGTTTGAGTCATAATGAAAAATCCTATCAATTTATCAATCAATCATCTCATCCTATTTTATTTTATTATTTTGGTCTTGATCTAGTCTAAAGTCAAATCAACCCCTAGTCAAAATCTATCTCTTCGACCAGTCTAGACCTAGTCAAGTCCTAGAGCTTATCATAACTCAGTTGAATGAATTCTAAATTATTTGTAGTCTAACTCACTTCTTGATTTGGTATACTTGATCTTGTCTTAATTTATCAAACATCACACCATATAAAACATCTATTCAAACTTTATATCAGACTAAAATTAGACTTTATCTAAAATTTTTCCACACATTCCATCTTCATCCCTCAATCTTTCCATTCAATCCCTTGCACCTGCCAATTGGGGATGGTGAAACACATCATCTATATTTTTTCCCATCTTGACCCATGGCATATAAAAAAAAATTGGTCAATACCCTAATTGAGTAATTCCTCATGGCTAATAAGGGTATACTCATTTCTCACCTCTTTAAAATGAGCACTCGACATCTTACAAAATGTAACCTTGTCCACTTGACATTACGTCTATTCTATACCCATATACATTATTATAATCCTATCCTCCATTCTAACCTATCATAATTAAGATCATTGTCTACCAATTATAAACATTAATCTACCCCTTCCTCTATTATCAAAGGGAATCCTATATTGGCCACCTCATCTACTACTAGTCTACCCTCCCAGTCACATCAACACCCCATCTGATCTAAAGTCTAATACTTCCACATTGAAGTCAAAAAGTAAAGAGATCCCCTATAATCCTATTCCTATATCCTTAGAATCCCTCTTACACAAATTTTGTCAGAGACATGATGATCTATCTACCCACACAAGATCTTGATCCTGCCAAGCCTAAACCATCTTGGTACAAAGAAAACCATGAATGTATATATCATCCAACCTAGGAGCATGCCATAAATCAATGTCATAATTTTAAAAAATATGTCCAAGACTTCATCAATCATGGTGACATAGAAATCAAGAATGAATCAGAATAATAAGAATAATGCTAAGATTCCATTCCTGATCATGATCAAGCCCTTCCATTTCAAATACAAAGTTAAGACACCACATGCATATTCTATGGTCCCCCCATATTTGATAAATCTTCCATCAGTGATGAGCCCCTTAATCATAAACCTAGTTTTACCTTATCTAATGAGTTTTTATTCCATGGACCTATCTTTCAAGAATCCATTGTCCCTCCATCATATTCTTCTCACCCATAATATCAAATACCCCACATTGAGAGGTCACTTATGGAAATTGAATCTGTTATGCCTATTTTTTACACCCTCTAAATTTTTCAAAAATTTAATACTTTCTAGCATAGAGATGACCCTGTCATAAAATCTAAAACTGTTGTTAGGGACCCTATTGATTGATAGTATTTTAGAATGCATTTTTTTATGAAATGATAATGATTAATTGATGAATTCATATTTATGTTTTAAGTGGTTTTGAAAAGCATGATGGATTAATGAGTAAAATGTGCATATATATATATATATATATATATATATATATATATATATATATATATATATATATATATATATATATATATATATATATATATATATATATATATATATATATATATATATATATATGTGTGATCATTCACTTTGATTTTTAGTACAGTTGAGTTTTGAGACAATTTCAGTTAGAAAATGCACTTTCAGTTTAGATAGATTTAAAATGGTTCTTAATTTTCATTGATAATATGATTTGATTAATGGTTCAGAGTAGATAATGGTGATATGACCTTTTGAAAACATTGCATTTAAAAATTAATGAATTTGAAAGCTTTTTTGAAGGTATAAATTAGATTCATGGCTCATTTTCATTTATTAATGATGATACGATGGACATTTGAAGTATTAATATGCTTAAAGTTGATTCAGTGATGTTTTCATTCTATTTTTGTATAACTTGCACTCTTATTTCATGATTATATGACTTGATTACTAAAATACATGGTTTAAGATCATGGTTAACTAGTTGACATTATAAGTCTTAGTTATTTTAAGATTTGAATAAGTATTCAAATTTGATGAGCATAACCCTCAAGGCATGTGTAACATTATTTTTATCTTATTGGGCATTTATATAAAGGTTGGTTATTAATCTTAGACTTGTTCATGGAACAAAATATTGATGACATGAGGTTTGTTTCAAATTAAAGTCATCTAGACTCATATCTACTCACTTTAAGACACTTAAATAATTCAAAGGGATTATCATAATGTACATGTCATAAATTAAGATGATGATACTAAAGAATTTGGCAATTACAAGGTCCATCATAAAGTTTATATAGTTCACCAAGTCTTAAGGCCCCTTGGATTGATGATGAAGTAAGATCAAAGTATCAGTTGGTTTGTGAGCTAAGATCGGTTGCCAATGATAGACACTGAGGGAATGTGAGTTGCAATGAACATTAAATGTGAAGGTATGGCCTCAAAATTTCAAGATTGGCACATATATTTGGAGGTAAGGGAATGTAATGTGAAATGGTCTTTTCCTCGAACAATGGAAATTAGCAAATGATATGGTATGAAGGGATAATTATGGTTATTTTTATTAATGATCATATATGAATTGGTAGGATTACTAAATAGATGTTTAGTAAATTTAAGTTAATATAATTTAGGCACATAACTGAATTTATTATGATGTTAGTATGCCAAATATAAGTCTTGATTTTCTTGGTTATTGTTCATTGTTATAAGCTTTGATGCGGAAGTAAAGCCCTATCTAGATAATATTTGAGTTGTAGAAGGATAATGGATATAAATTCAAGTGTATCACTAGGTATGTTTCATAGTATTGACCTCTTTAGTTTTGAAAATATCATGGTGCTTTATGGAAAACTCACAGCTTTAAGTGAAAAGATAATTCTAGTTTAAATTTGGTTCTACATGAACATGGCTAAAATTTATCAATATTTCTTGAATGATTTTATATGATGGGATATGAAATATAATTTGAAAAGTGTATGAGTTCACCTTCATAGAAATCATTTGGAAAGTTATGATAGTTTCTTGAAAGGTTTTGAAAATATTGATAAGTTGTGCGTAACTTTGTGTACATGACTAAAAGAGTGGAACTTAAGGTTTTCTTGTTATTAGTGGAATTTTTAAGGAAGTTACTCTACATGCATGAAAGTTTTTGGTTTTGATATTTTTGGGCTGTTGAAAGAATAAAAGGGCCTGACTATTGAAATACAAAGTATATATTTTGTATTTTTTAAGTTGTGTTCTTTCGAAGGATTATTTCATAGAACTATTGGATAATATGATAATGGTGTATGCATGTCTATATTGATGAGAAAGATCAAATAAATATTTTTGAATAATTCATCGAGTTCTATGAATATGTATGTTTGATAGTTATTTCAATTTTTGGAGTTGGTTTAGTGGTTGAATTTTGAGGTTTTCATTTTTTTTGGATTGACAGTGTGGTTTCAGCACGAATAGTTTTTTTGTGACTTGTCATAGTTTCTATTTTTGTTTTCTTTTACATAGGTTGAAATATGGAAAGTTATAAATAGTTTCTCTTGAATATTTGAGTCTTATTTTATATTGATTTGACATGATACTTTGATAATATTTTCAAAAGGGTGTATTCTAAAAAATGGTGAGAATTTTGTTCTATGCATGCAATTCATGTGAGTTTCAGAGAAAAAGTTATGACATGAAAAATAAATAATGGAATTTATTTTCTTTAAATATTTGATGAACCCTCATGATTAAATCATTTTTTAAAATTATATTATTTAGTGCATATGATTCATAGTTCATTTGAATATCAAGGTTGCAGTTTTAGTTGTTTCTATGTGTATGTTTGGTCTTTATTGAAGAAGGTTCCTGTTAAGTACTTCTATGAATAAGTTTTGATAAAGTGTATAGCTTATTCATTTGTTCACGTGATACATGCATCATAGTCTAGTTTCTAGAAATGTACATGCATGAAAAATATTATCAGTTGTTCAAAATTTTGTTTAAATCAAAATGCATATATATTATTGAAATTGGGAAATACCATAACTGAGAAGTTGTAAGAATTTATTTTAAGCATGATTTATGACATGTTTATATTTTAATATATTCTAAGGATTTTTGATTACTTAATATGTTGGTTATTTTCAAGACATAAGTTTTGGTTCTTAAGAGGCGATTTTAGTTTGTTCATAGATTATTTTAGTTTTGTATAAGTTTTGAATAGCCCATTCAACCATTTACAAATGATATGCCAAAAAATATTTAACAAATATATATATATAGATAATTCTTGATATTGTGAGCTTATCTAGTTGAATGGGTGATTTAAGTATTCAACTAAGATGAGATTTTTTGTTAAAATTTCACTATAAAATGGAAGTTGAGGTTAAGATTCTTTGATACTTCTCATTTTGAAATCTATATGAGAATATTATATTAGAATTAAAAAATTGGCTTCAAAAAGTTGTCATTTCAAGATATTCTACTGGGAATTTTATATCTTCATTTTGATTGACCACTTTAGTTGAAGTATAAGGGAAGAAAATTCAAAAATTTATTAAGTCATAGTTAGTTGTTGATAAGATCACTGAGATATTTTTGATAAATTCTTGGTTGTATTTTGGATTCTCATTGAAGTGTTATGAAATTCAATAATGAATTGTGATAATTGCTAAGGATTCAATAACAATTTAATACAATTAAATGAATCTTAGTTTATAATGTGGTTTAGATTTAGTTTATTGGGATTTAGCAACTTTCAGTCTTGTATCTTTTAGTCCTTTCTAGTTTCTCAAATATTAAATTGTTATATTTTAGATTGATCATAATGTTAGGGTGGGATGAACCTAGTTCAACAAGAAGTAATGACAATAGGTGATGATGACAAAGTTCTAGTAGTGATCCTAACCAACCCAATCTCAATAGAGGTTTTCCTAGGGGTGGTTTTCATGCATGAAAATTTAGCCCTATATTCTATAGGGGAACAAGAATATCCATACACTTTGATGCTTCTAGTTCTAAATTTTGGGATATTCTAAGTAATTTTCCCACTAACCCAACAAATAGACGTTATAGAGGTAGCAAAGGTTTCTTTGGTTGTAGGTTTGGAGACTAAACCCATTATTAAAGAATTTCATCTCATCATCTAGATAATAACCCTCAACATTTGCCAGTTTAGTCTCCTAATGTTGATAGAATTGAGCCTATTATTAATTATCTTCCTACAAATCAGACTACTTAGTTAGAAATTGAGACTGGCCATGCTAAAAGTTTTAGGAACATGGCCATTCCTTCTAATACACCTTTTCCTTCTTGTGGAGAGCTTGTTATGAAAGGTAAAGGTTTGGGTTTGATTTCTTCACATAGTGGATCTATTTTTGGATCTAAGAGTTTAAATCTAGGGATTAGAGGCTATGCTAGTAGAATAAATATAATATATATTCCACCTTCCACTACAGAAAATAAAAACTCAGAGAAAAGGGCTGAAAGTCAATTTGAGCCAGATACACCAATGGAGGTCAGGATGTTGAAGAGAATCAAATTGGAGACTAATGATAGCATAACTAATTTAGGAATAATATTGGTGCCTTTTTCCTACAACTGAGATGGAATATAATATTTGTCTTCATGAACAAGACAAATATGTAATCAAGGTTTTGTTTGATTTAGATTATTATTGGTTATCTAAGGGATAAACTTTGTTTTATTTATAAACTTTTTCATGAGAGAACTTGATACTTTAGTTTTAAATTTTTTGACATATGTGTGTGTGTGTGTGTGTTTGTGTGTGTGTGTGTGTGTGTGTGTGCGCGCGCGCGCGTGCGTGCGTGCGTGCACGCGCGCGCACGTGTGTGTGTGTATGTTTATGTTATTTTGACATGCATTATGGATTAATATAAATAAAATTTATTGATCTTTGAATTATTTATTTTATGATTAAATATGCATTTTATTATATTATTAATTAATGTGGATCCCTACCCATTAAGATTAGTAGCTGGTCTATATTTAATAAACTTGATCAACTAAAAAATTTCAAGTCTTAATTAAACCTATCTTAATTAATAATGGTTATAATTAATTAACTTTTTAAAAGTCATTTAATTAATATAAACTAATAACTAACTAAAGTTAGTTATAACATATTTGAAACTAAGTTTTAAGGTATAAAAGGAGATCAATGACTCATTTGAAGATAGAAGAACAATAGGTATTGAGGACTTAAACATTTTTTGAAGTCAATCATTCATCTTTCTTCTTTCTACGCAACTTATTTGAGATAGCATAACTTTTGTAGATAGACCAATGGTACTTTATCTAATAGTTGAGTAATTGCTTATGCAACACATGTATATATAACTTTATTTATCATTTAATATTGATTATCTAGAGTTTTATTAGCTTAACATCTTTTGATGATTGCTATTTGTAATTATATGTGCAGATTCCAAGTATTCAACTTGAATAATGATGAACATTTCACTATTTATGACACTTCATTGATCTATTTTGATTGTCAAGTTGTCATTCAAGTTTTTTAAAAGGAATAATCTTGGTTTTTTTGATAAATTTATCTTTTTATGCTAAGACGACTCTCCTTTGAGACTCACATGCTTTATTGTATCTATTTGACTCTAATTTTAATATAATTTAATCTTTTAATTTTATTCTAAATCTGATTTTATTTCTATTTCTGGTTATCTTCTTAACTTTTAATTTTTAGTTTAGTTCTTTTCTATTTAATTATTTATTAGTTTCTTAGTCTCTTCCTTGTCCTTTCTTTTTATTTCATTAACTATAGATATTTATTTAATTAGTCTTCTTTAGATAATTTATAGAGTTGTAGCTCTTTAGTGTTTAATATTAAATCTCTATTAGTTCTTAATTTGTTTAGTTTTCTAATTAATAATCTCTTCTATTTTCATTAAGTTAGACATTTGATAGTTATTTTATAGCTTAGTTCCTATTTAATTTCTTTTTATTTATTTTTAGACTTAATAGATTTCTAGATCTGTTTAAGTCTTTAGATTAATAGTATTTTATTTAGTTTAGATTTAGTTTTAATTATTTCTTCATAGTTATTAGATTTAATTCTATTTTATCTTATTTTTAGTTTATTTATTTGATCTTTCTCTTTTAGTTTTTATATTGTCTTGACTTTGTTTCTTGATTAGATTATATTGCTTACATTATTAGTTTGTTATCTTTTTCTTAGAGCTTAGCTTTTTAATTTTTCTTAGTTTGTTAGTTAATTGTTTGTTGTCTCACTCTCTTGATTGAATCTTTTCTCTTATTTTTTATCTGTCTCTTCTATATATATTTTTTTTGGAGTTAACTTGGACAACATTACAACAAGAAACAAGATATTGTTTGAATATACAAACATTACTAAATCAAATTTCTATTCTTCAAGAGACTATCTAACTTATAGATTTTCTCTATTGGATAGAATAGATTAAATATTCTTATCTTAACTAATTCATGATTTGATAAATGGATTTCTAATTATTATAATGTAATAAGTTACATTTGATAGCTTATTGATTATTTCCTAAAACTTATAAAAAAACCCTCGTATATTTAGGATTGTAGATGAACCTTTAGAACCCCATAATTAGATCGATATAATTCCAATTTGATCTTTATGATAGGATAAAAGGTTGATTCATTCATGATACAATATCTATCATCAACATAATCCTGTACTAATAACCTTGCATCATGTAAATCAGAGTCAACATTGGAGCCAACACAAGTATTATCTACATTATGATCATGTTCAACACCAATATAAAAATCATATTCCTTGTCAAAAACATCATCCCTCAAAGATATTATAGTATATAATGACTATTCCTTCCTTTTCGAATATACCTCTAATATGTATGCCAATTCATCACTATGCATATCTTTTGATCTTAATCAAGATGATGAAGCCATAATAGAGGTTTTAAAAGCTTTATCTATCAAAGATATTCAAAGGGGATATGATCCCATATTAAATGCATGTCTTAAAAATGGTCTTACTGATCCTTTTATTGATCTTGGAGAGATTTTCTTTGATGTCAAAACTAGGTCTCCTAAGAATCCCTATGAGGACCATACTTCCCCATCACCACTCATTGACCTCATCATACCATCTCCCCTACCTTTACCCATCATAGATATTTTTCTTCCCATCAATAATCATTTAATTTCCTCCCTCTATAGGGACAAATAGAAACATACATCATTGGACCCTTCTTTGAGAAATATAATATGAGACACAAATACAAAGCTCCAATACCATATTCAAAAATTAATACATGATAATCAAATCACCTTTGATCCAACAACTTAAAATTAATAAAAATAAAATCATCAACCTCATTAGAATGTGTCTTCCCCTAGTGAAACCCTCTTTAAGGCACTAGGGGACCATCAAAGTTAAAATAATCATCATCTATCAAGTCAAATCTCCTCTAGTAAAGCCCAATGTTAGGCACCAAGGGGCAATCAAGATATAATCAAGTCAATAAATAAAAAACAATGTCAAAATTAGTATCAATATGGCCAACAATCCTTCAAATAGTCAGATCAAAGATAAACCACAAAGTCAAAGTGTATTGGATCTCTTAAAGTCTTTTTTCATATGGCACTAATCAAACATGAAATGTCCAACATCCCAATGATGTGTGTGACTGATAATCCTAATCCTCAAATACCCATTATACCTTGCTATCATGATCCTATAATCCATCAAGTTTTATACTCTACCATCAAATAGAAACCCTAAATTCATCCATACTTTACCTCACAAACCTGGGCAACATTTTCTCTTGTAGGGGTGTTGAAGACACATAGTCTAGATGTCTAGAGGGGTATCAATCAATAATTAAAAAAGGTCACTAGGATATTAGTGAATCTAGAATTGAAAACATGACCCTAGTATCACACATCTCAAGAACAGGTGTTGGCTAAAGATCAAGATAATGTTTGTATCACTGTATCTCACATAACTACAATAAATTAAGATTTCAAAAGTCAAAAAAGTAAAAAAAATCATTCATCCAATAGTGAAAACTATTCTTCTGCCACCTTGGGAAAGTACCTTGATGAAAATGAATTTTTGATGTCATGGTAAAATATTCTATTATCTGCATTACATCTCAACACTTGGGGGAAAATTTTATCACTTGTCAATCCCATCCATGTCATCCTTGTCTATCTTATCCCTAGGTCCATTTATTCTACCCATCATCTACCATCATATATTTCATCATACTGCATACATCCTACCTTCTAACCTTGACCTTCATAATGGAGTGGAAGATGTCTTGAGAAGTATTCTAGAATCATCTTGGTATATCATCCACTTAACACTCAAGAAAATAAAAATCTAATTCCTTGATGATGAGTCATTGGTAATCCCTATTTCATTCTTCCTTGGTACGCATCCCCTTTTCATCATCACCCTCATCCTTTTGTTAACCCATCCATTATTCCATCCATATTTATCATGGTTTCTAGGCTTGGTTTCCATTTTCTAGTAAACCCTTTTATATAGTGTACATACATATCTCAAAAGACCTAAAATTTGAAATACTCTAAAAACCCTAAAAATTATAAAATTCATAAAAATCCAAAAACACCTCAATTGTATTGTCACATGTCATCTTGTTATATGTCCTAATTATCCCAATTATCTTATATTATGTCTTAATCATTTTGTCATTTGGCTTTGTCTTATATCCTAGTGGTCTTATTATATTGTCATCTTGTCTTCTCTTATGTCTTAATATTATAATCCAAGTCCTTATTCATAACCTTATCCTAATCCAATTGTTTAGTCTACTCAAAATCTATACCACTATCCAAATCCATATCCATGTTCCACCTTCACATAATCATGAACAACTTTGTACAACTCATCACCTGATCAATCATCCCTTTGAATCTCATCCAAATAATTAGACAATACATAATGACATCACCTATAGATACTTCTATGTATTACTTATCTTCTATTTTTTATTCGACTTATTTTCATGTCTATTATCATGTATATATTTGCATATATTTATTTGATTATCTCTATTTATCTTATTTTAGTCTTTTAATTAGTCTTACATCATGTATTTTTTATCTATTAGTAAATGAATGAGGATGATATGATGACACTAATAGATAAAATGATGCTTTTAGGTGCCCTTGATGATGTAGAGTTCATTATTTTCCCCTTTTATAATCATGCATTTTAATATAATGTCCTCTTGGTCATACGTATATCTTGGGGCATACTAAAAAGTGCTACATTTAACATCTAATTTCTTATAATTTGATGATATTTACTATGAAAATAATGGATTTCATTCATACTTTCTCCTATCCTATATCACCTACCTAATCATATCATCATATTCATACCATCGTCATGTTTATCATCCAATTCCACTCATATAATATCTAATAATTCCTATAAGTCCTTTTATCATCGTGTATGTATCCTTTAACCAATTATTTATCATATCCCTAGTCATCAACATCTAACATCTCAACTCAAATCTCAACCCAATTATCATCAGACCTAACATATATATAACAACTAACATGTCTCATAGTCATTGTCATCCTGCTTATCTATTTTATCTTCTCATCTACCATTTAGTCTGAACTACATTGGCCTCACATATTTTTAAACTATGTAGGCAAAACAAAATCAAATGGTCTGCCTAAAGAGTCAACTAGGCTTCTCTCTCCTATTTCCACATCATTCATCATCGTATCTATCTTACCACGTATCATCCCCAAGTATTGCATCAATCAAATCCTTGAGCTATCATATCAATCATTCATTAATTGGTCTATTGATTAATCACCATCCTCATAATCATTTCATCAATCACCCACACTTATCAATTTGGAATGATAAATCAAAACATTCATCTTTTCTTCCATCAGTCATCCATTATCAGTGGTTGATCAATTCATCATTTAAAGTTTATGATTTCCTCCTTCGATTGGGGCATGACTAAGACCAAAACCTTATCATATCTTTTTCCATTTCATGTGTCCTCACTATCACTATTAATCATATTATGGCTTAGTTATTTGATGCATTTTAATCAAATTATTCCCTTTCATCCTTTGGTCACTTGATCATATCATTTGTTCTTCTCTTGTCTCTATCATCTTATCACTCACCTTTATATTTGATCTACACCCATTGTTAATATTATTAAATTATTATCTTATTTTGGATTGATGATCTCCCAACATGCATCCTTTCATGGGATACATTGAAATCTTATGGCCTTTATCATCTTGGTTTGTATCTCTCCTTGGCATGTGTTCTTTCCTAGGATATGTCTAAATCTTATGACCTTCTATCTTATAATCATGTTATGGTCGATTCCCCATTTGAATGTGTTCACATTCATGACCGTATCATTTCCACTCCCTATGTATATGTCTTTGATATCGGCATCATCAAATTTTAGCTCACAATGCATGTCTAGTTAGTTTTCTTCATCATCGATCACCCATATAGCATCCCATCCTCTTATCTCTTTTCACCTCCTACCTCTCATTTCTTCTTTTTGAGTGGCCATCCACCTTGTTCTTCCTTGCATGTCCCCTAAATGGGGCATCATGTGTCCACTAACATAATTTATACATATTTATCCATAAGTGTCTTTCTTATTTGAATTACCATTAATACTCTTACTTGATTTAGTCATAATACCCTTTCAAAGAGAGGCAAAATGTATGCACCTAAATTTGCTTTCTTTGTTTATTATCACTAATATTATTATTATTTGATACTAACATCACTAATTACATACAATGAGCACTAATTCCATATAATTCTATGTTATTTATTCATATGAACCCTTTCCTAGTTATTAGCCTAATTCCCCACTAATTCCATATTCACCTACTAACATTACCTCTTCTCAAAAATCAATTAATTCTTATAATCATGTCTTATTTATCAACTAATCCCACTTTTATAATATTTGGGAATTTAAAATTCCCTTCCACATACTCTAGCTTATGAGTAGCCTCTCCTACTCCCCCAGATTCTCTAGAACCCCCTAATCGTATGACTAATCATCTACTAATTATCATTAGGATTCCAAAACACTTTAGAGGCTTCTAACTCTATAAAATCCCCTTTTATAGAATCATCTAAGTAATTTTTAATTCCTTAAATAATTATCCACCATGGATATTCCTACACTTAATTTTGAATTATGACCATTGATCTTCCTTCCTCCCTCTCTATAAGTAACCATCTCATCCTCCATTGAAACCAACTAACGAGAAAATAACTATAAAATCCATGATCCTTCATGTTAATATTTTACATCAATTAAATATATCAAAATATCATCCAAGTCTTTTTATCAAACTAATATCATGCTATAATTCTAAGTCTAGTGATCTCCATCTATAATCTTTAGTATTTTTGTTTGAATCTTGATTGGGAACATTTGGATTTAGATTAGAATGATATTTTAAATGTTAATTTTATGCATTTTGATCTAATGGTTTCAAATTTTAATGGTAGATTTTAGATTTAGATGTTTTGGGTATATTTACATATCTAAATCAATTGCTCAAATTTATCATCTCACATTATATGTTGAAAAAAAGGCCAAATAAACACATTCAAACAAGTCGACTGAGTCTCCTGGGCAAGAAATAACTACAAAACTAAGTTGATCTAGTAACTTAATTTACTACAAGGTTATAATTTTATAGAACTTAAAATTGTGCAAAATATGATTGAAATGAAGGAAATAAATGACTAAGTTGGTGAGAATGAACCTGATGATGTAATGATGTTGAATTATTATTTGTATATTGTGTCATCTAGGTGAATATTTTTAACCTACTAATAGAGTGGATTGGGTTGAATGATTTTAAAAACTTATATAAAAATAAATAAAATTGAGTTGATCAAATTGATCTCATTATTTGTAATTGAAGATGACCTATACAAATCCAAACATAGTTAATCGAATCCAGTTTGTGTTAAACCTATGCACATAATTTTAGACTAAGTTGATATATTCGATCTAGTGATATCAAAATGAAAAAATAATAAATTTAAATAAATGAAAACATGAAATAAAAAATATAAGGATTAGTTCATGTCAAGTTCACTAGAATGCATACAAGGGAAAGTGAAGGTGATCTATAAATCAATACTAGCTCAGAGAAGATAAATAAAACTAGCCATTCCACTTGTTGGTACATTTAGACAATTAGGGTCTAAAAAATATGGATCTACTAGACTTAATTAAGGTTTATTTTACAATATAATATAATTGTCAAGGGTTTCAAATCCTCTAGTTGAGTAATACCACACATTAACACTAGCTAGGTGCTATGGTTTTATAACAAAGTAAATATAATCTAGTGCTCACCAAAGCTTTTGGAATAAATGAGGGATAATAAACATAAAAAATAAGCATGTAAATAATAACTCTAGTCAAGTCAATTTAGAGGTAATCTTAAGCATGGAGAGATAAATACATTCATAAGCCAATACATGAAATTATATTTGCTAATAAAAGAGGAGTAAAAGTTAAGAATACTTACCTTGAAGATGAACCTGTCAAGCCGCAATCTCTCCATTGGCCAATGGTGCTTCAAAATAGGTTGTTGTGTTCTATAAAGATAACAAATATAGGTCAATTCTAGGATATAAGACTTATCTTATGCATCCAAAATAATTTTAACATAAGACAATATTTTTCTCCAAAAGAAGTATGAAACCTAAAGTAATGACTCCTCAATTAGAATGGTGGATAAGAATATAAAGAATCATAATTGAACAACTCTCTCTATTATGGGGTAAAGGATGGGTTTATATCTAAATATAACCCTAAACCCTTTCATAATTTTAGCTAATACATTACACCCAATCAGCCTAGCGATTTAGGGAATAGAGTAGTTAGGTCCTAGACTAAGTCAGTTGGGCCAACTTAGTCCCATAATGTGCTCAATTACTACAATGGGGTTGACCCATTTGACTATGTTCATAGGGTGGTAAACAAAGTTTTTGATTATGTAAGGGTTATTTGAGGTAGTGCATTGCTTGGAGGAGCATGTAAGGGAGGTATCAAAGTTTAGGGGACACATATAAAAGGGACATGTGTTGGTTATAAGTGGTGGTATAGGGAAAAATAATATTATAAATCACTAATGGTCTACCCACCCCTTTACTAAGGCACCCTTTAAGGCATGCACTAAGAGGGATTGAGACTTGATGGGTTCCTACAAGAGAGAAAACATAAGTAATTGATAAAGTTTTAAAATATTATGTGTATACAACATCATCTAGGTTGATATAGTGTAGCAAGATGATATAATATAAATGATAGAGTATAACTTCATAAATGTATCAAACATGATGATAGAGTACAAAGAATAATTAAGAATGAAATAAAATGTATTGACTAGGTCAATATAGTAAGATATAGTGAAGTTAGTAAAAGTATATGAAAATAAGATAGAGAAGTAAGATGGAAAAAGACTTAAATTAGGTTAAACTAGTAGTAGTGATGGTGTGACAAAACATAGAGTACCATGAGGCAATCCCACCCCATCCTTGGTACACCCTTTAAAGCATGCACTTAGGGATATTAATATGCCAACAAGCCTCTACAAGAGAAAGCATTAGTAAAGTGATAAAAGTGAAAATATCAAGTGTATTAACTCTAGACACACACACAAAATTTTATTTATATATATGAAAGTAAATAAGTGAATTGAATTAACCACACTTGAGCAAGACACTAATTATGATCATTTTGATCATCATTTGGATTATGATATTTTGATGCAGCTAGAGTAGTTGGTGGGAAAGTCATGAAATGGACTACAAAGTTTGTCTAGACTCTTATCTCTTCCTCATAAATTTTATTTTATATTACATCTATATAATGCTTTGATTTCAAAGAAATAAATGTATCACTTACAAGAGCTTCATATAAATTTAGTGATGGATTTTAAACCTTCATCCAGATTTGAGATTATAATTTTTATTTCCTTATAGTTTCGATACAAAGATTTAGATCCTTGTTCAATAAGGAAATGGTTGCAGTCATTGCTTAATTATTATTCTTGAGGTCATCCTTATCTTTGTTAATCATTTTATGTATTGATAATTAGAGAATTATATTAGATTTCATTGTGAGTTTTTTCATGAATGTATTATAACTAAAAACTTCCCATTTGATAAAAATAATTTCCAATGGAATATGCACTTCCCAAAGTGTCCAATAAAGATTCTTTTATTTCCTTTAGTGAGGTTAGAAATGAGAAGACTTTGGATAACCTAGATTTATTCAAAATGATTTATTATGACAAGGTTTAAAAAATATTCAATTGCAACCTCAATACTTTTTACTGAATGATTTGAATAACCTAAACCCTTATTATTTTCCACTTTCACAACATTTAATGTTTGTTAATGGTAGAATATTTTGAAGATATATCACTCACTAAAAAAAATCTAAGAGACTTGGTCATATTCTTACATATATTATACACAACTTGAAAATTCTAATCACTTATTTCAACATCAAAACCTTTTTTTCACACTTAGATGAAATAATGAGTAAATTTTATTAGTATTCCAAGTTTTTTTTTGCTCTTTAGGTAGCCATCCCAAAGTTGGATACAATTAAATCTAGGGAGATGGAAGGGGATTGATTAATAAAGAATGCATAAAAATGTTAAATATTAGTCATATATTATATTTAGATGAAGAGGACCTTCCCATTCCCTTGTAATTAATAGTATCTCTTCCATTTTTACTATTGATTTACTTCTATGTTATCTTAATAAATTTTATGTTCCCCATCACTGTCAATAATATTGTACTTAGTGTTGAATACAAGAACATGCCAATCAATCCATGTTCTAGGAAATCTAGTAGAGTATATCATTAAATCAAATCTCACATCATTTCAATAGAGTTTCGTATATGAAATTAGTTATAAGCCAAAAGGATATATCCTAAAAACATAATAACAAGTTAGCTTTGTTCATCTTATTTCCCTCAACCACTATGTTGTTGATGATATAATGAATTTAATCTATTATATCAACATAATGATAATTGTATCATTTACCTTTTAATCCAAGAATCAAATCAAATAGGAAATAATATAAAAACATACTCATGGAAATCTAGGTACAATGATTTAAAAATAGGGCAACGATCTAGAGTCAGGGATAACAAGTATGGTGATGAATTTATCATTTTATTAAGTTAGTCAAACAACATTTCAAAGGTCTAATATCAAGTAAAATCATAAAAAAATATACCAAATAAGACAATGATCAAGAAATGGAAATAAGGAATGTATCCAGTGATGACCTTAACGCATAATCTACATCTAATCATAGTCAATAAGTAATAATTATAGTCCTTGTGAGAATAATATCAAACGTTGATAAAATATCCAAATAAAATATAATGATAATGGTGCATACTATTTGAGGTACTTTTAGTAACATTGATATAAAATAAAATAATGGAATTTATTAGTGATAAAATGTAAGTGATCAGTATTGAATGTTTGTAACGATGTTAAAGAGTGATAAAAATCAGATTCATAGATCAATGCATAAATATTTTAATATTACAAGGTGAGCTAGCATATTATTTTTGTTTTAGTTTTTCATTGAAATTTATTTGGTTCATATTTTTTCATTTCAAATAAATTGTGTCATTGTATAAATATGTTTGGAATAGTTGGTGTGATTGAAAGTAATTACAACTTACTTTTTAATGTAAAACTCATACTTGTAATAAAAAATAATGACAAGCAAGAATATCATACCATAATCAAATAATAATAATTAATAATGTGTTTAAGGTCAATGTAAGAACAACTAAATGTATCCCTTCATGGACATGAAATGTTCAAATATAATTTATATAACTACAATTCCTATTGTCAAGGTTTTTAGAAAAATAGATATAATTTTTCAATCCTTTCATGGACACAAAATGCTCAAATTATGCAATCAAAAAAATAAAAATAAAAATAATGGAAGTAAAAAATCGATAAAATTTTCCCATAAAATTTGAAATATGGTGCAATTTCCACTATGTCTCAAATCTTGCCACATGAACCTGAACATATTAAACATATTCAAGCCTAGCTATAACATGAACATCCTTATGATTGAAACACAAATTATCCATGTGATTAAATTTCATTAAATACTAATAAAAATCATTAATCTAATTTTTTTTGTGTACATACATATATGTATATATGTATGTGTATATATATTCACATACATATATACATGTATGTGTGTGTGTGTGTATTATATGTATATGCATATATGTATGTGTATATATATGCACATACACACACATATGACTATTATCATAACTGAAACTTCACAATTTAGCATAAAACATGTTAAGAGAAATTTAAAGAAGATATTGGATTAAAGAGTATAAAAAATGATAATTTTGACCTTTAGTGTTTGGAAAAATGGAAATGAATATTAATTACAAAATATAAATACATCAATTCACCTTTCCATTTTTTTTGGAATGGGTTTCATTAGAAGTTTATGCCATAAAGTAAATTTTTTATATACTTGTCCCACAATGGTCTCAATTTTCCATAATTAATGAAAGATCAGGTAAAAATCATTCACATGTATAATTTTGATAGGAATAAAATAACTAGGCCTACGATGCCCATGTAAAATATAATAATTGATTATTAACAAAGTTCTCCCAATAATAACCCTTTGTCCATTTGTATATAAATCCACTACTTCATTTTATTTTAAGGCATGATCCTTATTATATTCCATTTGCCTTGATTTCAATATAATATTACATTTCCTCTATATTGTGTGAATATCCATCTATAGTTAAATATAACCTTAGATAATGCAACACCTTTTGATTTTTGAAATGCTTGCTAACTTGAACTAGCTTACAAACTTTAGGACAAGGTTTGAAAATAAATTATTGAACACATTTTGTCTCCCATACATGCCAAAATGAAACAACCTCACCTATTACGAGGTCAGTGATATCTTTAAATTTCTATTTATTAATTTATTTGATTGTAGGTTAAAATGGTAATGACTTAATAATATTTATTTTCACCTTTTTGTTAGTATCCTTTTCCATAATGTTTTTATCATTGTGCACCTCACATTCATGTGCCATTATCTTTTCATCCTTACTAACCTCTAGTGGAATTTCCATGCAAATAAAAAATCCCATTCCATCATTTATATGTATATTTTCACAACATCTAAGTCACTCACTATAGTTGGTACATTATGTTGGGTGAATATTTTGTCGACCAACTAACTGGTGTTCAAAATAGTTCCTATCACCACAGCATAGGGAGATTGGTCATCCAAATGTGTAGGTTTACTGCATCACAAGGGGAAAAATCTCTCCTCTCATCAAGGGGAGGTTCCCTATTAAATATGTGAAGCTATATACAATATAAATAAGCAGAAAGTAAGACACAGGGGTGGGACAAACCATCCATCTCTCTTCTTTCAGAGATGATGCACACAGACAAAGGAGAAAATCTTGGCTATAAATGCTGAAGGCACTTCTCTTCTTTCAAAAGTGTCCTTATAGGAAACAACAGGAGTTTATTTTAGATAGTGAAATAACCAGTGATCAAAAGAACGTAGGAACAACAAGATGAAATAGAGGTCAAAGTCTCCACCTCAACTACCCAAAGGGTATATCACAAAGGATAATGGAGGCACAAAGTCGCCCCAGAATCCTCAACACAAAAAGAAAAGGAAAACACAGATTGAAATCAATTGTGAAAGCATAAAGTCTTCCCACAATTGGTTTTAGGACACTTCCCTATTACCTTCACTAATTCTACATACCAAATTAAATGAATAATGACACCTTCAGATGACACAAGTCAGAACAGCACAAAGTCTATGAAAATCCTGCTTTCTCATTCCGATAACAATGGAAATGAAATTACAACCTAAGCTCAAAGTCTTAGTTTTTCTCTTTCAAAATGGGTAGAGTTTCACTCTTGTAAAATGAAAAGTCTCCTTTGTAACAAATGAGAGATTACAATATATAGCACTCCAAGAAAGGCTTGGGTGCTTGTTTTCCATATAATCGCCCATGTTGTGCATTCAATGCCTTGAATGCATTTCCAGGTTTGTCAAAGGACTGCATTGAAAATAGGGTAGCTATCTTAACTATGGCATGTCATTTCATCCCATCTATCTTGTCCCAAGTCTAGATCATCTGATCTATCCCCTCTGATATCGGCACAACTGTTCATTTTGTCTTTACTCCATGGGAGGAAAAATAGGTTGCATCTTTAATTTTTTCAAGCTAGAAAATCTACTTCTCAGACTATTCCAACTACCAAAATAACTACTGCGTAGAGATATTTTCCTCTTTGTCCACTTTTTGCTTTTGTCTTTTCTAGCTTTGTCTCTTATTGGAATTTAAGCTCTCAGGCTATCTTTTTAGCCAGTCACTTGGTTCTTCCTTCAAGTTCTGCACTTTATTTGAATTTCAATGGATATTCCCTTACCTTAAATTTGACATCTATGGGGACATCATTGGTTGACTATTTCAATGGTTTGGGTGGCCTTCTCGGCTCCTTGATTCAATCACTTTATTGGTTCAATCACTTTTTTGCTCCTTGGTTGAACCATTGCTTTCATTTGAACTTGCCTTTGGAATCATCCATTTTGCTTCTCTCTTTGCTTGAGGCCGCCTTTGAACTTTTGAACCATTGAACTTTGAACTCTTTTGGTTTAAATTTTAATCAGTTCATTGGTTTATTATGTGTCTCGCTCAAACACTGCTTCCTTTATCTTTCTAAGCTTTGGTTGAACCTTTGAACCTATCGATTGAACCAACTTTGGTTCAATGGTCCAATCGATTCATTCTTCGTTATTTGGCTAAGTGTTGAACCTATTTCTTTCTTACAGAGTTCATAGATTTGAGCCTGCCTGTAGAGTTCATAGATTCAAGCCTGTAGAGTTCGTAGATTCAAGCCTGTAGAGTTTGTAGATTCAGGCCTATAGAGTTCATAGATTCAAGCCTGTAGAGTTCATAGATTCAAGCTTGCAGAGTTCATAGATTTTTGGAAAGCTTGAGAAATAAAGAACCTGAATGCTCAGAACAATTTTTGAAAGGGGAAGAGAGGAATTTGGTCTGTAGGACCAAAATAGTTCAAATGTTGTCCCAAAAATGAGTGATATTTTTTGGGGGACAACAGCTAGCTCCAATTGGGAAACTTCCTTTAGATGAGAACTTGGAATAGCTAAGGGGAGTAGAAACTAGAATCTCCAGTGCTTTGAAGTGTGCCATTGGGCTACAGAGTCGAGCTACCCAAAAAGAAAGGCTCCAAAAAATGAAAATGAAAAGCACAAAATAGAACAAAGACTTTACAAATATACAAATGTATAGGTGAATTTATTTGGTACTTCAAAAATTGAAGTACCTCAAATGCTACCCCTTGAGAGGTAGTGAAAATGGCCTTCTATCCTGATAAACTAGCAAGAAGCCATTTTGTCCCCAGAATCAGTGATGAGCAAATGGAACTCTCCACCAGGAATTCAATCTCCTGTGTCTTCCTCTTGCTTCTCTTCTCTTGTTTCCCCTTGGTAAGACTTGATTTTTAGTCTGAGAACCATGAATCTTGGTTCTCCTTCAGAGTCCCTTTTTTTGATTTTGATGGGCAACAACCTGGTCTATTACAAGAATTTGTTGTTCTGATAGTTCATACCAGCACATGTCTTGATTGTCCCCTTCAGATGCCTAGCAAACCATTGACTTGACATCTTCTTTGTCTCAAGTAGCTCCCCATTCGAGTAACAGAGATTCATACTCAGCAGTGTTGTTGGGTTGCTAAACTACAACTCATGTAAAGAAGGAAGAATATCCCCCTTAGGAGATATCAACACCAACTTTGCCCCAGCACCTATAAAGGAATTGCTGCCATCCATTTCCCAGATCCAAACATCACCAAAAATAGATCTTCTATCAGATTTCTCTTCATTAGAGATGGAAGACCCTTTTTCATTTGTATCATGCCCTACCAATCCTTCTGATGTCTAGTTTGAATCAATTATTGGATCACCACCTATCAAACTTTCATCTCCAGGAACATGGGCATCCTCTGTGGTTAAGAAGTAATCACCTTTGCTTGAAAACTCAAACAAAATTTGAGCTTCAGGGGCCGACGTTTGGGTCTTGACATCTTGCACCAACTTGTCCAATTGATCAGGGTTGGACTGCAGGACTTCAAATTTAGTCATTTGACTTTTGGTCTTTTTGACATGATTAGTTATGTCAAATGACTGAATTAGACTAGGCACAGAGGATGGAAGTTCATCCTTTTGGTTTTTGGGAGGGGCAGGAGGACTGGACTGTAAAATTGAAGTAGAAGTTGTAGAACTATTTGGGATACTTGCTTCTTTAGCAACCACCGAGTCCTTTGGCTGGAAAGACAGAGTGGTTCCACGTTTAGCAATTGAAATTGTTGGTTGAGGTTGCTTCTCTATTTTTCCTTTATCAGCTTGCTGAGCTAACTGGTTCTGGGATCGGGTGAACACAGCATATGGTCCCTCATCTACATCACCTTCACTTTTGGGTTCATCCTGGTAATCCAGGAAACCAATGATGGAGTCACCAGCTAACTCTTCTTGATCCTCCATGAAGAGGTCAACATTGTTTTCTTGATTAAACTCAAGTTGGAAAGAGAAATCATGCTCTATTTCCAAATATTCAACCACTGAGTTGGCTGGAGGTGCTTTAATGGTGAGGTTCCTCTGTGGAGGAGGAAGGTGATTTTGTTGTCCCTAATTCCTAGTAGCATTGCCTTGGTATGCCTGATTCTAAAATGTCCTCTTGGGCATATCTCTATATGTAGGAGAAGATGACATCCCTCGTGCCATTTTATTTTTGAGAGCTAGCATCTCATTTGCTAGCTTTTGTACCATTGGGTCAGTGGTGACTGCAGGTGAATACTCAAAAGATGAAGAGGATTTACCTTTATTAGAGTCTCTACTTATCTTTCCTGCCAAGATAAGGTCATCTTCTACCTCAATAGCCAAGTCCTGAGCAGCCTCAAGGTCTATATATCTAGGCCATCTCAATAGAAAACTCACTTTAGGCAGTTGTGAGTTGATGAAGAAACACATGAGATTCTGAGGTGTCAGCCAGGCGATCATGGGAATCATGTGCCTCAGCTTGTTGAACCTGGAAATGAAGTCCCTCATAGGCTCATGGGGCTCCTTCTTAATTTGTGTGAGATGGGCTAGTAAGGCATGTGCATCCTCTACTGGCTTGAACTTAGCTTCAAATTTAGCTTTGATAGTGTCCCAACTAGTCACTGATCCAGTCTGTAGATGGTAAAACTAGTCTACAGCAGTACCTTGAAGTGTCTCCATGAAAATCCTGACTACCACATCTTCAAATTCCATCCCTATCACACCACAAGCTAAGCTAAAAGTTGTAATGTGTTCATCAGGGTGAACTCTCCCATCACGATAGAATTTGGGGAAATTCTTTCTTGAACTGAGTGGTAGCTCATGCAGGGGTGGAGTTAGATTAAGTGGGCCAAAATAGTTACCCCAGGGGCCTCGAACTACCATGATGGGATTATGAAAAATGGGGATAACACATCCTGGTGGAATGGCTAGATTGTAGGACAAAAATGGAAAAGAACTAGCCCTGCTTCAGCTTGAGGCTTGAGGCTTCAGACTGCGCACTCCTTTCCAATGACTCTGGTTTTGTAGACCAAGTAAAATAATGGAAATAGAGATGGAAGATGGCAAGGCTAATGATAGTGGGTAAGACATGGAACAAAGTCACCAAACTCTATAATGGATAAGGGTTATAATTATTATGGGTAAGACACAAGTGATGTTTCAATCTGAAACTTGAGGTTCTAAATTACACAAAATTACTGTGTCCCTAGCAGAGTCACCAAAAACTATTGGGTGAATATTTTGTCGACCAGCTAACTAGCATTCAAAATAGTTCCTATCACCATAGCATAGGGAGATTGGTCATCCAAATGTGCAGGTTTATCGCATCACAAGGGGATAAATCTCTCCTCTCATCAAGGGGAGTTTCCCTATTAAATATGCAGAGCTATATACAATATAAATAAGTAGAAATTAAGACATAGGGGTGGGACAAACCATCCATCTCTCTTCTTTTAGAGATGATGCACAAAAAAAAAGGAGAAAATCCTATCTATAAATGTGAAAGGCACTTCTCTTCTTTTAGAAGTGTCCTTACAGGAAATAGCAAGAGTTTCTTTCAGATAGTGAAATAACCAGTGATCAAAATAATGTAGGAACAACAGGATGAAACAAAGCTCAAAGTATCCACCTCAACTGCCTAAAGGGTATATCACAAAGGATAATGGGGGCACAAAGTTGCCCCAAAATCCTCAACACAAAAAGAAAAGGAAAACACAGATTGAAATCAATTGTGAAAGCATAAAGTCTTCCCACAGTTGGTTTTAGGACACTTCCCTATTACCTTCACTAATTCTACATACAAAATTAAATGAATAAGGACACCTTCAGATTACACAAGTCAAAATAGCACAAAGTTTGTGAAAAACTTGCTTTCTCATTTAGATAACAATGGAAATGAAATTACAACCTGAGCTCAAAGTCTCAGTTTTTCTCTTTCAAAATGGGCAAAGTTTCACTCATGTAAAATGAAAAGTCTTCTTTGTAACAAATGAGAGATTAAAATATATAGCGCTCCAAGAAAGAATTGGGAACTTTTTTTCCATAGAATGGCCCATGTTGTGCATTCAATGCCTTGAATGCATATCTAAGTTTGTCAAAGGACTACGTTGCAAACAGGGCAGCAGTCTTAACTATGGCATGTCATTTCATCCCATCTATCTTCTCTCGAGTCTGGATCATCTGGTCTGTCCCCTCTGATATCAGTGTAGCTTTCCATTTTGTCTTTACTTCATGGGAGGAAAAAAAGGCCACGTCTTTAATTTTTGCAAGCTAGAAAATCTACTTCTCAGACTATTCCAACTACTGGAATAACTACTACATAGATATTTTCCTCTTTGTCCTCTTTTTGCTTTTGTCTTTTCTAGCTTTGTATCTTCTTGGAATTTAAGCTCTTGGGCTATCTTTTCATCCAGTTGCTTAGTTCTTCCTTCAAGTTCCGTGCTTTATTTGAATTTCAATGGATATTCCCTTACCTTAAATTTGACATCTACAGGGACATCATTGGTTGACTGTTTCAACAGTTCAGGCAACCTTCTCAACTCCTTGCTTCAATTGCTTTATTGGTTCAATCACTTTCTTGCTCCTTGGTTGAACCATCACTTTCATTTGAACTTGCCTTTGGAATCATCCATGTTTCTTCTCTCTTTTCTTGAGGCTACCTTTGAACTTTTGAACCATGTTGAACCATTGAACTTTGAACTCTTTCGATTCAAAGTTCAATCGGTTCATTGGTTTATTTTGTGTCTCGCTCAAACACTGCTTCCTTTATATTTATAATCTTTGGTTAAACCTTTGAACCTATCGATTGAACCAACTTTGGTTCAATGGTTCAATTGATTCATTCTTCATTATATGGCTAAGTGTTGAACCCGTTTCTTTCCTGCAGAGTCTGTAGAAACCAACCTTGAGAGTCCGTAGATTTGAGCCTGCCTGTAGAGTTTGTAGATTCAAGCCTGCAGAGTCTATAGATTCAAGCCTGCAAAGTTCATAGATTCAATCCTACAGAGTTCGTAGATTCAAGCCTATAGAGTTCGTATATTCAAGCTTGTAGAGTTCATAGATTTTTGGAAAGCTGGAGAAATGAAGAACTTAAATGCTCAGAACAATTTTTGAAAGGGGAAGAGAGGATTTTGGTCTGTAGGACCAAAATAGTTCAAATGTTGTCCCAAAAATGAGTGATATTTTTTGGGGGACAACACATTACTTGGTGGAATGGTATGATAACCCTTGACTTGTGTGTAAAAATAAACTAGATTATCATCATAGTTCAAAAAGTAAAAAATCATTAAATAAAAATTTCATACTAATAAATACCATTCTGATGGAATACAAAGAACATAATATTTTTAACTATTTCAAAATGTCACCAATCTTACTTTACTTCATATTTTCTTCTCCTTCATCTTCTTCTCTAATACCTCAACATTGGATTTTCTTCCATGGTTAGTATCACTATCTTGCATTTCAAGAGTGATCATTTTTTACACATCTCAAAATTCATCCCTAAATTGATTCCTAGAGAAAACTATTGTAAATAAATGAGAAATAAATACCATTTACTACAAAAAACAATTATCATTTTTTGTAAGTTTGAGTACAAATTTCAAAACATTGACTAATGATAATTTAGGGTAATATACACTCACATCTGACTATTTTCCTTCCCCCTTTCCTTTCTTGTTTTATGCCACACCATCCTTATCCTTACATTACATAAACTAAATACAATTAATTTTAAACAAAAAATACAAGACTAAACTGATTTAAAAATAAGACTAATTTAATATTAAGGAAAAACAAATATAATCACCTTCAAATTTTGTCATCATCCCTTGCCATTCTTATTTTTATCCAAGGCCTTTTCTTTTTCTTGACAAGTTTCATAATTCATGTGTATGAATAAAATTTCAATGTATTTATCATTATAAGAATAAAATAGAAGACACAATCTAATAATTACTTCCACGAATTCCATTCTCCTTAGTATCCTCTATCCTTTCTCTTTAATTTATTTAGAATTTTAACTATGATTTCTTCCTCTATTATTTATAACCCTTATTTTCTCAATTCATTAGAGTCGTTAACATGTTCTTTAGTCATTCAAACAACTTTATTTTGTTTTCACATCTCATACACTTGTTGCTCCAAATTCCAATCCACATAACTCCATTTTCTTGTCTTTATTGGATGTTTTAACTTGATGGTGTAAAATGGGAGGTAACATATACATTTAAACATGGTGTTAATTTCTTTTTTTTTTTGACAAAAATATCTTTCCACCTTCATAAAATGCAAGACATTAGGGTAAAATACAAAACAATTGGTCCCTAGTACCAAATTCCTAATCAACCTTGTAAGCATGTTTTTCATACTTAGAGATAGTATACCCACATTATAAAAAAATGAAATTAAACATAAATGTCTTCAAAACAACCATTTAAGTATGTAATATGATATATATTTGATTTTCAAATGGAATATCATCAAAAAATTACCCCTGTACAATGTGGAAGTTGGGGGACATCATTGTGGGAATCTTGTGGAAGATCATATTTTACATCATCCTCATGCTCAAATGAAACATGTGACTATATTTATTTCTTGGAGATGATAATATGTATTCATGTAGGTAAATTAAAAAAATATATCACAATCATGTTTCATACCACTTTTAAATATCACAAACTCTACATATTACCTTCTTCTTTTGACTATTTCCATGTTCACGTGAAGATTTAGCAGAGGTCATTTTATGCATCTGTTTAATTCTTCTACTCTTCCAATGAGTTACAATAATGCAACCCTCCTCACTATCATTGTTTAACTAAAAAAATTGTAGAAGTTAAAATACTAAAAAAAGTATAAAATAAGATATATATGTGAGTAGAAAAAGGAAAAACATCAAAGAATTTGAATTCTCGATTAAGTACATAATAAGATATACATGTGAATTTAAAATCTAAGAACATCCAATAATCACCCTTGTACACTATAATTTTTGGGGCATGTCACTACATGAATCCTTTTTCAGCTTGTAATCTACATCATCCTCATCCTCCAATGAAATAGGCGACTTTATTTCTTGCTCAAAGATTACAATAGGATCCTATGCAAGCAAAAAAAAAAATCACAATCAGGCTTTATACAACTTTTAAAAACCCATAAACCCCAAATATTGCCTTCTTCATGGGACTATTTCCATGTGAAAAGAAGAGGTTTCAGATTTTTCAATAATTTTATTCTTCCTAGAGTGGCAACAGTGCCCCACTCCTCACTAGAATTGTTATGCTACAAATAAATGCATTATCTATAATAAAAAATGCAATTGAATAGAATCATATTAATAATTATATATAAAAATTAATAGAAATGAATCACATTTTTTACTATTTTCTCATTTGTTCCATTTTTTCTAAAGTCATTGGAGGAACTTAGGGAATTTGCTCCTAGATGTGTCATGGTCCCCATAATTCATAGTATCCTTACAACACTAAAAAAAATAAACCATATAAAATTCATAATCATAATTGAACAAAATAATATAGATATGATTACCCATAATTTACCTTATTAACATTTTCAATGGGGGAGACTAGGGTCTAGGTTTATCAACATCAACATCTTGTGTTGGTTTAAAACTACAAGAGTTATATGTAACCAATTCAAAATCATAAATGGTAAATGGTTAGAGTAGCATAAAACACACAATCAAATATAAAATTGAACAAAACAAACTTAAACCATAAAATGTTGCATTTTACCAAATTAATGTTATTCAATTCAATGAATGTGTCTTCAATTATTAGCATTGGGATATATTATACTTAATCAAAGGTTTTTTCAAAAATAAAAAAATATTTGTTTTATGTTCCATTTCAACTACCAATGAGTGAAGGCTTTGAAATTTATTACAAACATGTTTTTTCTCATGAAGCATTCTTGAATTGATTGATGACATACATATAATTTCATATATATTGTAGTCACATAAATAAACATTTAAGATAAAATCATGAAATTATGATTGACATAATTAGCTCACAACATATCATAGGGCCTTTTAACCCCAGGACATAATTATCCAACTTGATCAATAATTTAGGCTCATACCCATATTAATTCACACCTTTTACTTAGTTTTTAACACCCTTTGGATAGGATTTCCCCGTGTGGACTACAATGCAACCCATAGTTTTCCACCTTTTTGGATGTTGTCTTCTTATTAACTAATGACTATTTTCTAAAATTCAAAGTCATGTAAAGGTTAGATAATGAGTTTAAATAATCCCTAATCAAATGAATTCATAAAAAAACACTATATAAACATATTCAAAGACATTTTGAATACATACAAAAAAGCACCAAAATTCAAATTACACATTGAGAGGAAATTCCATATTTTCCCCATTTTGACTACATACAAACCTAGTAGCCCTGAGCTAAAGTTTGAATACATATAAGTTCACAATTCATAGTTGAATTACTTAATCACACCATAATTTCACCAACATTTAGCATATTTAACCATTTTAAAACACATGACCATAGCATGGGATAATTACATGGAGTTGTATCCCTCTTTGGAGTATTTTTATGTAGGCAACCCTCAACATAAGGGGTGTTGAGATCTCTCACAACTTAAACTATTGACCACCTTTCACTCTATGATTTACATTGGTATTATTTCATGTTAAATCAAGGTATAAAATCAATCAAATAGTAGGAACAAAATCAAATCAGAGGCTCCCACACACTCTATAGGTTGAATAGGTGGAGGCACATAGAACCCAAAAATATTATCACTATTATAAAAAAAAGTTCCCTATTTGGACTACAATGCACCCCTACCCTATCTAGTCGTAATTCTCCTGTCTAGTGAGCTTTCCCTCTCCTATTCCATGTTCTACAAAATCAACATGCTCAGTCTCAACTCCTAAAACATCCCACATCTCAATTTTCTAGGTAAGTCTTATGTTTCTCTTTTACTTTCTTTAATTAGTAATTTTCTAGATTTAGCATTTTTCTAAATCAAGTGTAGCATTTATTACATATTTGTAATATTCTAATTTTGAATACTAGTTTTTATAATTAGCATAATTGATCTCCTTATTTCCAAAATTTGGTAAAATGATTAGTGAACATGTTTATTATGAACATAGACAAACGCTAGGGTTTTCCTTCAAAAAATATATCCTCTTAGGGATTTAAATTAAATTATAGTTTCTTATTCATATTAGTATGTTTTTTATCATTAGATTGTTTCTCTTGTATTTTTATCATTTTATTTTTTGGATATTTTAAAATGGATAAAAAAATACTCATAACCCTCAATAAGTTGATATTTATTTCCCTCTAACTAGGTTCATGATGAGATATTTGATGCTTTCTTAGTCCATAATATATAGATTACATGCTTTTAAAAGTAATGTGTTAGACCCTAAATTTTAACTATCCTTTTTAAAAGAAGTATAATGCATAAAAATCATGGCATGGAAGAGTCACAATGCAAGGGATCATGGCATGTGAATCCATAGTATATGAAGATACAATGAGAATAAATATGCATAATAAATAGAGAACCCAAGAATAAAGGACTCAGAACACTAGTGAAAGACTTGGGGATCACAAGGGAAGTGGGAGATGATTATGGAGAAATTTTAAGGGATATAAAATACTAATTCAAGCATAAATATAGCACCATACCATGGGAAGATAGGCTTTCGATGATGAGGATATAGCACCGAAGAGAGAATATAGGGATACAAAGGCTCAGGTCCTTAGGAAAATAATGTAATTGGCTACCATGACTCAAGTTCATTAATGATCATTGGTGATTCACTATGAGTGTTATTATTATTATAACCACTTGGTTAGGGAAAACCAAGTATAAACACCCATGGATAGAACTTTGTGTTATTGTTGACTATTGTTCCATTGATGTGATCGAGGATACTATTATGATATTTTTATTAATGTAGTCAATTAGATAGCAGAGTTATACTATTGATTTGCACCATAATTATTTTTATGTAACATGTGAATATATTTTAAATATGATGAATGGAATCAACATTACTTAATTTTATTGTTTTAATTATAGAAATAATGTTGTTAGTCATCTTATATGTTATCTTTTAATTAATTGAGTTTAGGTCCACAATGATTGCGTATTTATTTTTTTGGTTAATTATTGAGTAAAGTGGATGCATTTGAGCACCATTATATGTTATTACACCTTCATGTGATAAAACTAATGATAACTAGTACCTTGTTATGTGCTTTAGGTGAGTGCACAAGAACTCATTCTTATGTGAAATGATAACACGCCAACACATTGGTTTTAATCAATTTGGTACACACCTAAGGAAATTTATAACTATATAGATAAAATAAACCTAAAATTTTGGTTCCATTATTAAGACCCATAGATTATTCTTGCATTATGGTGGAAAATGATCAAATGATTATCACTTGAGAACATCGAGTGATAGATTATTAGTGTTAAAAATAAATTTATAGTACTATTTATCGAACCAAGAATTTTTGCATGCATGTCAGTTGAATATAATCTATATAATTTATTGTAGGAAACATTCTTTATGGAGGTAGATATTCATATAAATGCTTGTATCATGGCATATGTTCTATACCGGTCAAGAAAGCATGGACATAAGACAACTTAGACTTTAGAGTGTCAGACAGCTCTAGCATAATTGGGAGTGCCTTAGAAGTGTGATATTGATGTTTGGTGGTGAAGGGTTTTAAAAAATTATGTCTTAAAGTATGCAATTTTGAATTATTCCTATCTAGAAGAAGCTTAGTTCCTTTTTTTTATAATCATGTGGTTGATATCTCACACATTTTCCTCTAGAGGTGAGGAAGCTCTTTATAGATTCTAGACTCAAGACTTTTCCATGGAAGGATAAATTCTTCATTGAATGGGAAATGTGGTTGGTGTGAGAATACAAGGGTACTTGTGAAGCATTATTAGTTTAGTATGGTATCTAGTCAACAAGAATTATGTAAGTGCAAATATGATGAAGCTTGATGAAGGGTTATAAGTGGAAGCAACCTAGGAAGGGGACATAAGGACTTAGTAAGAGTTATAAGGGTCCATAGGGAAGGAAAGAGCATAAGGAGGACTCTCCAAAATTTAGACCATAATTGATGCCAATTCTAATATATTTGGGAGAAGTAAGTCAGGAAGTGATGATTTAAGAACCCAAAATGGATAGACCTATTTCCCCAACCACAGTGCAAGCTCATAATTTTAGGATAGATGATATAATTATACATAATTAGGATACATATAGTATAGATTCAGAGACTATACATGTGAGATAAACATTAGTATAATAATTTCTAGATACTAGTGTATTAGTTATTTCTTTTCCTTTGAAATTAATTTTATGTCCCAACTTGGAATGCCTGGTGGACCTAACATAATTAGTGGTAAAAGTATTATCTGAACTATAGTTACTCAATCTACCTCAGTGCCTAATGTCTTAGGTGTTTTTATTATTGTTGGAGTCATGGGAGGTGGACTCGGTGGTGGTTTGATTGGTAGACTAGGAGGAGGCATAGGAGGTAGTGGTGGACTTACCCCTAAGGAATAAGAGGGATCGAAAGTGTTCCTCAGTAACCACTATTGTAATTACCTTAACCACCCATAATATACTACAAAATGATGTTCATTTCCTAGAATATTGAGGTGTGTATAATGTCATAGAGCATGTTCACAATTGTGAATTTATCTGATGAACATGTGACATAAATTATTGAATAAAAATCTACTTAATTTGGAACCATCCTTATGGAACATGCACATAAGTAGTATTAGAAGTATGATCATCATCAATATATAGTAGATTATGGTCAATTTAAGGTAACATTCCTATAGGAATTTTACATCTCTAAGTTTTAGAAACAAAATATCATTTAACTAAAAGATATCAAACATGAACTCACTAAGAGCATGCGTGAGTATGATACATGTTTCAAGACACTTATTTGCAAGATTTTATTTGAGATATATGTTGCTTAACACACTCAATGGTTAATGGGAGGTTTGTTGCTCTTCTTGAGATGAACCTTGTCTCAATTTTTTTTTTACCAACCTACATAAGGCCTTATAAGTTGCCCTTCATGCCAAAGTTATTAGTAGTATTGATATAGGGATCAATACTTTTATGAAGGCTCAAATCATTGTAATGGAATATTAACTATAAAATCTTATTGCAAATAGCATTCATGACACTCATAATGGCTTATCGTGTGCCTATTGTGAGTTTGAAGGCCATAACTAGAATAATTATACCCATAAAAACATATGATATATATTGAAGCAGTCTTGTGAAATATTTCAGGAAGAGCATGATGTCTGATCTTATCTTCTACTAGAATGTGTGACTCAATCAAAGGTGTCAAGTTATTGTAAGATATGCAATGTGTACACTCATGATACCAATAATTATCATCACATTAGTGATATTCATGAGGCATGTGTGTGGTACACATCACACCTATGTTGAAAATAACTAATAGAATGGAGGTGGTTATCATGTATAAGGTTAAGGTAAATTATATGGAGGTGGATGATTTCCACCATTAAATTTTTATAAGTTCAGTTCCCCTAAGCACTACCATCCCAATTGCCTAGTCTATTCTACATGTGCCTTTTATAAAAGTGAGCACTATCAAGATAAGTTTCTTGATCTTATAAACAATTAATAGAAAGGAAAGAAATGAGAGGGTGATGGCATGATACATATTGAAAAACCACACTAGATACCACACCCGATCACTCCAATGGGTCTTAAAGTTAGTATTACAACCTTAAGTGGTGAACAGTCCTAGTCTATGTCCACTACACCTATTGAGAAAGTTTAATGCAAAGAACCTCATGCTACTCATTATCACAATGACCCAAAATAAGAGGTGCTTCAAGACACTATGCACTTGGAAAGATAATTTTAAGGGGATATCTAGTTCCTTAAGGATCATGATGCTACTCAACATGTCGATCTACAAAGAGACACATACAATCGTAACACTACTTGAAATGAATTTCAAGAGCTCTAAAAATGACTATTGGATGAGGACATTATATATTTTTATGAAATTAGATAAACCATATTACACTAAGGCTTACTAAATATCATTAGTTAAACCATGAATGATGGAAAGATACTCCCAACCAGTTTAGTCTGGAAGGGGGCAAGGAGATATTATTTAACACAGTCATAGATAGATGGGTTATCTAGTATATCTTAGTTGACATTGGTGCTAAATTTAATGTTTTCACAAAGGATGTATATAGGAATATGTCTATCCTAGATTTACAACCTTCACCCCATGTGTTATTCATGGCTAAAAAAACTCATGATTTGACCATTAGTGTACTTAAAGATTCCATCATGGATATTCTTAGTGTTACATTCAAAGATAAATTTGAAGTCATAGATTAGGGTGAGGATGATGACTTATAATATCTATTTTTTCATCCATAGTGTTATTCTAATAATTTTTATTTGAGATTAAATAAGTAGTATATCAAGTTTGAAAATGATGAGTAGTGTATGGTCATTCCATTAGATCATGCTCATGAACCTCCCTATGTTGAATTGGTCAATGTTGATGATGATATCAACAATATTTATAATGTCATATATCAATGAAATGAGCACCATGAACCAATCCTTGATGTCATATTTTGATGGATGGATGCACAATCCATCTCTAACAACACTAGTAACACCTGTGACTATTAGGTGTAGGGTGACTATGACCTTATTGAGAGACTATGTGGCATTATCGATAGTAGTAATGATACTCAATAGAAGTTTCACAAATGCCATAAATTTCTTAGATAAATCATGGTTGTGTTACCTTCAAGGCTAGATGAATCTATGAGGTTCCATATTCAAATGGAGGTCTGTAAATTTATCTATCAGTTAAAATCCTTTTATGATTCTAATATTAATTGATTATGATCAATCATTCATATTTTTGATGAAACTTCTGAGGTATGTTCCTTTTATTGTGTTACAAATTAATATTTTCATTTATGTGAAAGGTAATTGAGTTTTATTGATCTCTCAGAGTTACTCTTGTGAAGATGCATGGTAAGTAATCATGACAGCTTAAGCATGATATAGTAGGTCCTTGAGTTCTACATAAGGTTTTGGCATAATGTTACGATGTGAAAATATTATGAGCAGTGTTGATTTGTATTTATATGAGATATCATCATAGAGAGAGTGCTTATTGTGTTTAATTCTTATTAATCAAGTTCATAAGAATCAAGTCTCTATAGACAAGGTGTTTTGTGAAGTATAGCTTTGTATTGGTGAAGGCATGATTAGTGAAGCTTGGTGATATAAGAGAGAATATGTTTGATATTATATAAACATGTGTACCAGGTGGAAATTTTTTTATAGGAGGTTTAAATGTCTTCAGGGATCCATTAGTTTAGAATAGATAAGTTGAAGACAAGTAATGTCTTTTATCTTCATGTCTTGTGTGATCAAGAAGGCTAGTTCAGTATTGGTTAAGGGAGAATGATAGGATAATTTTTGGAGTATATCTCAGATGTTTGGAGATAATTTATGAGCTATAGAAGGAGTCTTGATGGTTTTAAAGTATTATGGTGCCTAGTAGGTTTGTTTGAATGGGCTAGTTCTTGAATATGGATATGAATTGTAGAGGCATGATGATGATATGGATGTGTATATAATTGAATTTGTGAGATAAAGTGTTAGAGAATGAGATAAATATGTAGATTCAGTCACATGACTCTTAGAGTGATCCAAAGGGGTAAGTTATCCATTGGTGGTATTCTCATGGACCTTGTCTTAAGACCCTATGTGGGCCTCATCATGATCAGGTTTGGAGGATTGTCAGCTCATGTGAGAATGGTTTTATGTCTAAAATGTTGTTTCAAGTGTGTTGGTGAATTTTTAAGGTCTTGAGTTGAAGAATAAATCATAAAAATTGAACTTGAGGTCTCTTAAGTGATAGAATGAAGTGTTGCAAACCCAAGAAGGATTTTATTATACTTGTTGGCATGTGTGAATATTGAATGGGAATATGAGATCTTATGGAGAGATGTAAAAGGTTCCTATAAATTATTTCCAAGCATTAGTATTTGGTTTTAGGCTTAGAGCTTTATGAACAAATGTTAAGAATGGAAATCAGCCAAAAACCCTCATAGTGACCTAATATGGAAGATATTGATGGAAATGTATCATAATGGTCTAGAAAGGTTAGAATTATGATTTGATATTGGATTAAACTCTCTCAGTCACCTCTAGGTGGCATTGGTTAGAGAAAGGAGAGAGAAAATGACTAGTTATAGGCATATTTGTAAAGAAGTCTATGTAGTTCTCGAAAGTTACATTGACCAGAAGAAATGAATGGATGATGGTTGAATATTGTGACTTATGTATTATTCTAATTTTGGTTTTTGATTATTTTTTATAATTCAAATATGCTAAACCGGTCATGGAATTTGACCTATCACTAAAAAGGTTTAGTGAGGAAGACAATGAGGAAAACCAAGCAAAAGTGCGAATGAGATTAGGGATGTGTTGCCATGGTTTAGGGATGGATCTAATTGCATTGGGGTGTTTTTAAAGACATGTAAAATAGATCACTATTATATATAATATTTTTATTTGTGTGTATGGTAGAAATTTGCTCTCAAACTGGCTTGTCTAACATAGTGAGGTCTGTGTATAGTGAATCCATGAGATTAGTTTATAAGGACCAATATTTCTATTGAACCTTATAATATATTTGTTTAAAGATATTATGAGAATATTTTGGGATCATATAAATTCATTTTAAGTTCATAAAAGTGAATCTATAGGTGTTCTAAGTCATTTTTTCCATGATTGTGTTTTGGAGCATTCAAGCAGTTTTCTATGTATTTGTAAGATTGAAGTCATTATACATAGGTTGGAAGTGTTTCAAGGATATTATGGTGTTATATAGATATAATTGTATCATGTTGATTATTTAGTATCAATTTAAATTTCCATCTCAAGTGTTGGAGGTCCAAGTATGCATGATTAGTTTCTAAGGTGTTTTGATAGACTTGAGTAAGTTGAGTGAAGAGTTGCTCCTGAACCATTATATCCTGAGCAAAGATATACAAAGAATGTAAAGATGTAATATAGATTACATGGGATATTATACATTCATCTAGATTTTTTTTAAGTTCATATATTTATGTTTGAATTCAAATTGCTAATGACTTGGTTTTGAGCAAATTAGTAGTTCTAAGTGTGCTTTTTGATGAGGTGTTCCTAAGTCTTTGAAGCCTGATAGAAGTTGTACAATGAAATTTTTTATGCCCCAAGGTCATGGATTTTTTATCCATATGTGTTTTTTTCATATAATGTGTTTTTACAAGTTGTATGAGATTCATCTTTGAAGAGAGTGTTTTTGAGTTAATTAGGCCTAATAGGTCTTTCTGGCCTAATTGTGCTTCCAAGGTGTGAGTGAAGGATTTATGACTTCATGAGCATAGAGGAGATTGGTTGAGGTTTCTATAAAATTGTTTAAAATGTTTTATTTCTTTGGTGAATGTCATTTGTGCCATAGAGGTTCAAGTTGTTCCGTAGAGAGGATAAACCTAAGGCATTATGTTTCTATTAGGCCTAGAAGAAGAATGAAGTCTAAATATGTTTGGTTGACCTAATGGTGATATTATTTTGATTTATTACTATGTGTAACATGTCTTAAGAAATTTTTTATGATATAACCTGATGGATTAATTTCCTATCCAACCAAGAGTGTAAGTGATCTAGTGATTTGTATTTATGTAAGGCCTAATTGGCCTAATTATGTGTGTAACAAAGAAGACACCCATGAGTGAATAAGATGGAATATTGTGAAGAATTATGAGGTATTGAATACCATAATAAGAGGGGAGAGAGAATATGAACATATAATATATTTTTTACATGTGTATGTCAAGGTCAGTTGACTTAATAGACCTAGTAAGAGGCATATTTAGCGATGAAGCCTAGAAGGTTGGTTGAGAGAGATAGAAGGGTGTGAAGAGCATAATAAGGTGATCATAATTTTTTGTGTGAGAAACATAAGTTTTTTGATGTGATCAAATTTTCTAGGTGGATGATTTGGTGCTGCATTATCTAGGGGGTTGGGGCCTCCTTATAAGTTGGTGCTTGATAAAGACTAGTTGTGTGGGTGCTTGAATAGGTAAGGGTTGGTGCTCCTTGTGGAGTTGGTGCTTCACTAAATTTAGATATTGTCATTATAAGACTATATTTCATTTCCAAGTTTTAGTTATTTTTATTCCCCTTAAGAGTTTCCCACATATATGATGTGTTTTGTTTTTCATGCTCTTGTGTATGCTTGTTTATGCATTCATTGATCTATGTGTTTGAATGAATGCTTCATAAATGATAAGTGGAAATGAATGTATGTTTTGAAGACACTAATTATCCCCCCAATGGTTTTTATTATAATAATTGGTATTAGATCTTGGTCCTTTGAGAGAGGCCTAATATCATAAAGGTGATCGTACGACGCACAAGCTTGAAGTATGATTATGACAATGTTTATCATGATTGTAATGATGGTTTACCAAAGAATAATGGTATTAGCAGAGTTGAATAAGAAGAATAAGGATGAAAATATGAGGCATGATCAACTCATAAACCAAGGTGAGTTATGTGTTAAATTAGGATATAATTTAGATTTGAAATAATGTCAAAAGTGTTAAGTGTTGATTGTCAGGTTGTGGATCTAAAAGATTCACCAGGATGCAAACAAGAGAAGTTACAGAGGTTGTGGAGAGTTGCAGAATGAGTTGTAGGGCAACAAACATCAGTCTGATCAACTGACGTAGGTCAGATAACAGTGTAGAAGCAATCGACGTCGGTTACTAGTCGGCCGACATCGGTCAGGAGGAGCCGACGTCGGCAACCTGTGTGTGAGCATGTAGTTTGCATGTGGATTTTGGAGAGTCTATTTTTGGACTGTCAATTTGCATGTTAAAGGCTAATTATAGTCTTGAGTTGTGTGTCTAATTATTATAATTAAGATAGTCTAATTATTGTAAGCATGAGATCTATATAATAGATTCATGGGCTGTATTGTAAACTCGTGCTAGAGAGTAAGAGAGCTAAATAAGCTCCTTCAGAGAGAAGAGAGCAATGGTGTGTTCCTCCTAGTTCCATAGTACCAAGTGTGGGTGCTGGTTTGGAGAATCATAAGGGCTCTTCGTGTATGTATGATCTTGGTCAGTAGGTGTGTAGGACCATGTTTGGAGATCTACAATGGTGAGTAAGGTCTGGTGATTTGCAGGTAGTAGTAGAGAGTAGGAGATCTACTTGGAGTACGGTTGTGTACTTGGTGTACTGGCAGCGGTGTTACTGACTGGTGGAGGTGAACATCAATTCTATATTGGAGTTGATTGTTGGGACTGAGAGAGAGAGGGAAGAAGGTCTTGAGGTGTGGCAAGCCTTTGAGGTGGAAGAAGAAGTGGCATCTTCTTTATTGTATTTTCTTCTGAGTGATTATTAATACAATTGTTTATTGTCTCTCATATCCTGTGTTGTTTCATATTTCTAGTTACTTGTTACTTCTGGTTAAATTTTGTGTTTAGTTGCTAATACAAGAGGTAATCATATGTGCTCTAATTGAGGAGCAAGATCCTAACAAGTGGTATCAGAGCCTGGTTGTAGGTTCAAGAGTCTGATACCAACAAGTGGTATCAGAGCTTTTGGTTGGGTTGACTAACAGGTGGTTCAGATCTGGTAGTGTTTTTTGATTACAGGTCACTCTCAGGGGTTTCAGATTGAGTGGGAGTATAGCAATGGCAGAAGAAAGTAAGCTACAAATGGAGAAACTAAATAGCACGAATGGTCTAATTGATGGAAAGAAAGAGCAGGTAAAAGGAGGTTGTTGGTCAGCAGAAGATCAGCGTGTAGAAGCATATGTTGTAGGTGATGTTGCACAGGATGTTCTAGATAAAGTAGAATCTTGGTTTACAGACTCTTTTGCCTCTTTCCATGCAGCCCGAAATAGAGCATCTTTTCATGGGTATGTCTTTGGAGACTTTGGAGAGATTTATTAAGGGGTTGGTGAGCCTTGTCAGATTATTGATGAATGGGAAGTGAAGCTGAAATTGCAGACAGATAACACATAGGTGTTGAAGGAGGTCATGCAGGGCCTAGTCTTGGAGATGAGTTTAATTTCTTCAGGAAAATTGGGTGATGGGAGATGCACAGTAACTCTCATAGCGGATGCACTTGAATTAGATGGTGGTAAGAAAGTAGGTATCCTTTATCTAACTACTTATATTACTGATTCACCTTTTGTTACAGAGATGTGGCTTTGTAGGCTTGGTCACATATGTAGGAGGGGAATGCATGTTCTTAAGTGGAAGACATATATCTTTGATAAACTTAAGAACTGGAAAGCCTTGGTGTTCATGGAGGAGATGATAGGCAGAGATCAGCTGAGGGGACTGAATTATTCTAAGCAGGGCTGTGTTAATTTGAATAGGGTTTTTGACCCAAAAGAGCTCGCGGGTAAAAAAGCTATCACTCACAGGTGAACATAAGTATCAGCATCGGTTAGATAGTAACCAACGTCAGTAATAGGAAGATCGACATCGGTCGTATAGGAATCGATGTCAGCAGAATGGATACCGGCATCGGCAAGGGAAATGACGTCGGTAGTTAGGGTCAGTGCAGGGAATCGACATCGGTCAGATGCAGACTAGGAGATGGCCGAGATCGGTCATTGGAATGGATGGTGGGCAGACAACAAGCTGTCAAGGAGTCTCAAACACCCATATGGAGGTTAGAAAGGGTAAGTGAACCTCATATTCATTGTTCACCTTCTTTATATTGCTTACTGATGGTCAAGAACTAGGTAGATGTGAAGAGGCAATGCAGGTAGAATCCAGGAAATAGTGGGAGCTTGGCATGGATGAGGAGTGTGAGTCCTTGGAGAAGAACCAAACAAGTATTTGTTGGTGGAGTTGTCAGCTGGAAGAAAGCACTGAGAGATGGATGGATTCCCAAGTTGAAGAAGAGAGTGGATGGATACGTGAGACAGAAGGCCAAGGTATATGGTCTTGAGGAAGTTGCAAGATAGTGGTACATGTTTGACAGGTGTATGACTAAGCATGGCTTTAGTCAATGTCAGTGTAACTATTGTGTTTGACTTACCAGGTGGATGATGGTCACAACATTATCCTATTACTGTATGTGGGTGATATGCTAGCAGGTTCGTACATACAGGGATTCGCTGAGCTAAGGGTAAGGTTAGTTCAGTGGCATGTCATGAAGAATTTGGAGTAGCAAAATTCTTTGGCATAAGAGACATGGAAGATCACAGGTTGATCTCCAGTGGGAGCTGATGTGAAGACAGTGTTGGCGGGGTTCAATATGCAGGATGCAAAATTGAAAATCACACCAAAGGGCTGGACAGTTTAAGCTGAGCTTAGAACAGGGTTCAAAATCACATGAGGTCTAGTGTAGGCCTGAGTTTTCCCAAGCAGTGGGAGTTGTCAGAAAGTTTGGATCCAATTCGGGGAAGGAGTACTGGAGGGAAATTCAGTGGATTCTTAGGTATCTAAAAGGGACTAGTAGTAGGGATTCTTGTTATGCAGGGTCAAGGTCTTCACTACATGGAGTTGTAGGTTCAGATGTGGTAGGTTACTTGGATGACAGGTGTAGCATCACAGGATGTGTGGTGGTTAGTCTTCAGGGTTGAGCTTGAAGAGGGATACAAGCTAGGGAATAATTTAGATGGTGTATAGGTAAAGGTACAGGTGCAGCTATTTATCTCCAAGTGGGAGATTGTTAGGTTGTGGAGCTAAAAGCTTCACCAAGATGCAAATAGGAGAAGTTACAGAGGTTGCAGAGGTTGCAGAGAGTTGCAGAATGAGTTACAGGGCAACCGACGTCGGTCTGATCAATCGACATCGATCAGATAGTAGTGCAGAAGCAACTGACATCAGTTACTAGTCGACCGACATCGGTCAGGAGGAGCCGACGTCGGCAACCTGTGTGTGAGCATGCAATTTGCATGCAGATTTTGGAGAGTCTATTTTTGGACTATCAGTTTGCATGTTAAAGGCTAATTATAGTCTTGAGTTGCGTGTCTAATTATTGTAATTAAGATAGTCTAATTATTGTAAGCATGAGATCTATATAATAGACTCATGGGCTGTATTGTAAACTCGTGCTAGAGAGTAAGAGAGCTAAATAAGCTCCTTCAGAGAGAAGAGAGCAATGGTGTGTTCCTCCTAGTTCCACAGTTCCAAGTGTGGGTGCTAGTTTGGAGAATCAGAAGGGTTCTTCGTGTATGTATGATCTTGGTCAGCAAGTGTGCAGGACCACGTTTGGAGATCTACAATAGTGAGTAAGGTCTAGTGATTTGTAGGTAGTAGCAGAGAGCAGGAGATCTACTTGGAGTACAGTTGTGTACTTGGTGTACTGGCAGCAATGTTACTGACTGGTGGAGGTGAACATCAATTCTATATTGGAGTTGATTGTTGGGACCGAGAGAGAGAGGGAAGAAGGTCTTAAGGTGTGGCAAGCCTTTGAGGTGGATGAAGAACTGGCATCTTCTTTATTGTATTTTTTCTGAGTGATTATTAATATAATTGTGTATTGTCTCTCATATCCTGTGTTGTTTCATATTTCTAGTTACTTGTTACTTCTGGTTAAATTCCATGTTTAGTTGTTAATACAAGAGGTAATCATATGTGCTCTAATTGAGGAGCAAGATCCTAACATTGATATTCAGGTCCAAGGTTCAAACTTTAGTTTGTTGGAGGTGTGATTGTAAGATATGGGTTACAAAGTGTTTGTATGATGAATTGATCAAGCCAAGTCACATTCATGATAGTTTATAAATATCTCATGGAGATAAGGGGATCCAATCATGCTCCAAGAGAATGTGTGTATGCCAAGAAGGTATGTAGCAGTCATGAAGAAATTTGAGTTATAGATTGGGCTGCAAGACCAATGTATTCATGAAGACAATTAGTTATGATCCTAATATGTGTTGAGGTTTGGAATTGGTTTCAAGAGCTTCTTTAAGGTGGTTTATTGTGAAATAATGTGAGTTTCCTATATTCATAATGATATTGGGTTGAAATTTTTGTGTGTTTTTATGGTGGTACCAAGTATAAGAACAAAGGGGGAGCCATTCATATTGAACATGAGCTGTAATAAGGCATATGAGTTATATATTGGTCCAAAAGAACAATGATATTATTAATACCATTTAAATATTTTTAACAAAGTTGGAAGTGTTGTTGAAAGGTAAATTTTTTTTCTTTGTTTCAAACTATTGGTGTCCAAGAGTTGGTAGTTGAGCTTTATAATTAATTCTTATGATTAGGACCATATTTAAAAGTTCATTTTTATGTGTGAAAAATACCAAAGAAGATGATTTTACCTTATGGGCATGATTAATGGTGGATAAGGGTAAGTAGAATATTTATTTATTGGTCATAAATGTTGAAGGAGTTAGTCATATGAATTTGAAATATGACCTTAAGGTCATAAAGAACAAATGCATATGTTTTGTATAGTCATTATGGGTGATGATATAGGTGTTTTGAGTCATTAATATATATATATATATATATATATATATATATATATATATATATATATATATATATATATATATATATATATATATATATATATATATATATATATATATATATATATATATATATATATATATATATTTGAGTGATCTTGGTTAATGTCAAGGTGACATTAGGATCATGTAATACATGTGGATAGTGTATGAGGTCCTTGACAAAGTATGTGAAGTATAAGTCTAATCAAAGTACTCTTAATTAGAGGTATAATATGCCATAGCAGTCTTGATAAAGTATGATAAATATTTCATGTAGAGGTGATTAATGGTCTTTGTCATGAATAATGTTTGACAGAGGTCCACCATAGAGAATGAGGTCTCACAAACCTAATTGGTAGTTTACTATGTGGAAGTTGTTATGAGCTAGTTTGAGACATGATAGCTTGTGAAACATAAAAGGGATAGATTGATGCATGAATAATATTTTGACATGACATATAGACATTGAATATGTTTGTGTATGGATGACCAATATTATTCATTTGGATTAATGATATTTATTACATATAGGCCTAATATGTTTAGGTCTCTATGAGATCTGATTGAAGATATTTATCATTATGAAGAACATGCTTTGTCAAAGGGGGAATTCATTCCTAAAAATTTTCTAAATATCAAGAAAGGAAAGTGATGTTCATGTATTTGAGGTATGCATAAGCTTAAGGGGAACATGGTTTAGTAATTTTATAAGTTGAGCTCATGTTTGATTGATCAAAGGAAGGTTGATCTTATTTGAGGAGAAAGTATGTCTAAAGTCTAAGAATCATATGGTAGTATTGTCATATATGACCCTTTGTCATTAATGTCAAAGGGGGAGAAAGATCAGATTAGGAAAAAGACTAGTTTAGGGGAGATTCAACTTGGGGAGATGAGAATGATTTGCTTTGTTAGAGTGTTTGCCATCAATGACAAAGGGGGAGATTGTTGAGGTATGTTCCTATTGTTGTGTTGAGGAAATAATGTTGTCATTGATGTCAAAATTAATTGAGTGTCATTAATTTTTCAGAGCTACTCTTGTGAAGATGTATGGTAAGTGAGCATGATGGCTTAAGGATGATATAATATGTCTTTGAGTTTTGCATAAGGTCTTGGCACAATGTTGCGATGTGATAATCTTATGAGAAGTGTTTATTTGTATTTATATTAAAGATCATTAGAAAGAGTATTTATTGTGTTTAAGTGATTGTTAATCAAGTTCAAAAGAATCAAGTCTTTGTAGAAAAGGTGTTTTATGAAGCCTAGTCTTGTCTTAGTGAAGTCATGATTAGTGAAGCTTGCAGATATAAGTGATAATATGTTTAACACTATCTAAACATGTGTACATGGTGGATAATATTTTATATGAGGTTTAAAGATCTTCAATACTCCATTAATTTAGAAGATATAAGTTTAAGATAGCCAATGTCTTTTGTCTTCATGTCTTGTGTGATCAAGAAGGCTAGTTCAGTCTTGGAAAGAGACCTATATGGTTTGATAAGTCTTGGTCAAAGGATAATTATGGGAGAAGATATGGATTTTATTTTAAATGTTTGGAGATAAGTTGTGAGCTATATAAGGAGTATTAAAGGTCTCAAAGTAGTATGGTTCCTAGTAGGTCTATTTGAATGGACTAGTTCTTGAGCATGGATATGACTTTTAGAGGCATGATAATGATGATATGGATGTGTATAGAATTTAATTTGTGGAATAAAGTCTTAGAGTATGAGATAAATATTTAGATTCAGTCACATGACTCTTAGAGTGAGCTACAGGGGTATGTTCTTCATTGGTGGTCTTCTCATGGACCTTATCTCAAGACCCTAGGTGGTATGATGAGGAATCATATCAGGTTTGGAGTATTTTAAGTTAATGTGAGAATATATTGAGGTTTTAAATGTTTTTTCAAGTGTTTTGGTGAAGTTGAAGGTCTTGAGTTGAATAAAAAAAATCATAAAAAAGTGAATTTGAGGTTTCTCGAGTGTTAGAATGAAGTGTTGCAGACCCAAAAAGGATTGTTTGATGCCTATTGTCACGTGTGACTATTACATGAGAAGATAAGATCTTGGGTAGAGATTTTAAAGGGTCATATAAATTGTTTCCAATAATTAGGAGTTAGTTTTATGGGTAGATCTTTATGAATAAATGTTAAGAATGGAAACGGGTCTAAAACCCTCATAGTGACCCAATATGGAAGATATTGATGGAAATGGATCAAAATGGTTTGGAAAGGTTAGTATTATGATTTTATATTGTATTAAAATCTTTAAATCACCTCCATATATCATTAACTAGATATAGGAGAGAGAAAATGATTAGTTACAGGAATATTTATAAAGAAGTCTATGTAGATCTCAAAAGTTACATTGACCAAAATAAGTGAATGGATGGAGGTTAAATCTTATGACTTATGTATTATTTCCATGGTGGTTTATAGGTAGGTTTCATACTTCAAATATGTAAACCAGTCATGGAAGTTGACCTATCACTAAAAAGGCCTAGTGAGGAAGACAGTGAGAAAAACCAGGTAGAAGTGGGAGTGAGATTAGGGATGTGTTACCATTCCAATTGAAATGGGTAATTTTTAAATAAATTTAACACATATACCTATTGGATATAATATTTTTAGATGTGTCTGTATGGAAAAAATTTGATCTCAAATTGACTTGTCTAACATAGTGAGGTCTGTGTATAGTGAAGCCTTGAGATTGGTCTGTAAGACTAATATTGATATTGGAAATTATAATATATTTATTTAAATATATTTTAAAAATATTATATAATCATATAAATTCATTTTAATTTCATAAAATTGAATCTAAAAGTGTTCTAAGTCATAATTTCCATGACTATGTTTTGGAACATTCAGGCAATTTTCTATGTATTAGTAAGATTGATATTCCTAAGTCATTATGCTAGGTCAGAAGTGTTTCAAGCATATGATTATGTTATAAATATATCATTTTATCATGTTAATTCTTTAGTATTAATGGTAAGTTCCATATCAAGTGTTTGAGGTCCAAGTAAGCATGATTGGTTTCTAAGGTGTTTTGATAGACTTGAGTATGTTGAGTGAAGAGTTGATCCTAAACCATTATATCCTAATCATATCTATTCCAAAAATTTGGTGATGTCATATAGATTTCATGGGATCTTATACATTCATTTGGAGTGTTTTAAATTACCTATACTAATGTTTGATGTCAAATTTGTAATGGCTGGTTTGTAATCAAATTAGCAGTTCTGAGTGAGCTTTTTTATGAGGTGTTCCTGAGTCTTTGGAATCTGATAAAATTTGTATAATGAAATTTTTTATGAACCTAAGATGATGAATTTTAAATTCATATTTGGTTTGTGACTATAATTTGTTTCTATAGGTTTTATGATTTTCATCTTTAAAGGTTGTATTTTTGAGGTAATTAGGCCTAATAGGTCTTTAAGGCCTAATTACGATTTCAAGAGCAAGTGAAGGATTTTTGACTTCCTGAGCATAAAGGATATTGATTTATTTTTCTAGATAAGCGTTTAATTTTTTTTATTTCTATATTGAAGACCATCTGGGCCATAGAGGTTCAAGTTATTCCGTGGAGAGGATAGACCTAATGCATTAGGTCTCTATTAGGCCTAGAAGAAGAATGAGGTCTAAATGTGTTTAGATGACCTAATGGTGACCTTGTTTTTATTTATTCCTATGTGTAATGTTTCCATGATTTTTTTTGTGATTTACCCTAATGGATTAATGTCTTGGCCAACCAAGAGTGTAAGTGATCTAGTGATTTATATTTATACAAGGCCTAATTGGCCTAATTATATGTGAAATGAAGAAGACATCTATGAGTGAATAAGATGGAATATTTTGAATAATAATGAATCCTTTAAGACCATAAAAGTATGGGAGATACTATGATAAATATATAATAGATTTTCTACATGTTGATGTCTAGGTCAGTTGAACTAATAAGCCTAGTAAGAGGCATATTGAGTGAAGAAGCCTATAAGGATGTTTGAGAAAGATAGAAGGGTGTGAAGAGAAGAATAAGGTGATAATCATCTATTTTAGGAGAAACATAGGTTTCTAAATGTGATCAAATGTTCTAAGTGTCTAATTTTGTGTTAAGTCATCTAAGGGGTTGGTGCCTCCTTTCAAGTTGGTGCTTGCTAAAGACTAGTTGAATGGATGATTGACTAGGTAGGGGTTGGTGCTCATTCTAGAGTTGGTGCTTCACTAAATTTGGATATTGTCATTATAATACTATAGTCCATTTTTAGGGTTCAATGTATTTTCTTCACCTTGAGGGTTTCCCACATATATGATGTGTTTTGTGCTTCATGATTATGTGTATTCATTTTTATGCATTGGTTGATCTATGTGTTTGAATGAATGATTCATAAATGATAAGTGGAATTGAATGCATTTTTTTAATAAATTGATTCACCCCCCATTCTCAATGGCTATGATTCTAATAGGCATAACTTTTTGATGGTGGAAACTCATCAGGATTATTTTTTTACTTGGGATCGCATACATTCTACTTTTTATAATATATTTCACCATGATAATCGTATATGTGAAACTATCTATTATAGTGGTATTCAAGATTTGTAACCTCAGCTTGAATCTTGAAAAATAATGTGTATGACATATGAAACTTTTCTTTCTAGTGTACCTTTGGGTTCACACATTTTATGGCACTCTATGCACTTAGGCTAGAGTTTGGTATGTCCACAAAGAGTTCCATCTAGATAAATTTATTAGTGCCGTCTTAAGTGTAACATGATTTTGGCACTATCATATTCATCCCCATAGATGGATATATGCCTTCCACTACAAGATATGCATCAATATGTCATATTTAACCTAGGCCCTGTTAAAGTCATAATCAAATCATACATGGCATGTTGGAGGAAGGTTTGACTATTTTTCATGAGCCTAATGAGAATGCATCCTCTCCCCCACCTAAATTTGTATTGAATCATGAACTAAGATAATAAATCCAAAAGGGTAAGTAGATAGTTATATTTCAAGTTGATTAAGTTGATGGATCTAATCTGCCTAACCCATCAATTGATCATTTGGATGTACACATAGAGTATGACACTCATAATGTTTGTGACACCATTCAATATGAAAAACACCCATACTTGGGGATGCTCTAAACCATTCACATAATATTGGTATGGAAGAAGTACCCAAGATGGATATAGTGGGGAATTACTAGTCTAATATTGAGATTGCAAAGGTGTTTGAGCTATTGAAATAGTATCAATATGTTCTCCCATGGATCTATATTGAGATGAAGGGTGCCCATTTTTATTTGGGTAAAATTCACATCAAGTTGGTAGAAGGTGCTCAACTAGTCATAAAGCAGCCTTATCGAATGAATTCCAATTTGTGTGCTCCTATTAAAGAAGAGATTGACAACATGTTGCATGTGGGACTCATTACTCCTATAAACAAGTTTTATTGATTTATTCTTATGGTAATAAGTATCAAAAATGATGGACACATAGATATTTCTGTCGATTATAGATTACTTAAGGTTATTTGTGTTACCAACCCTCTATTGACACCTTTCACTAAAAAGACCCTTGAAATAATTATTGGATATGAAATTTATACCTTTACAGATGGATTTTATAGGTACCATCAAGTTCAGATAATAGAAGACAATAAGGCCAATAAGATATTTGAAACCGAGTGGGGATATTTTTATTATATTGTCATGTTATTAGAATTTTAATTGAATCTTTCAAGGACTTTATCCATAATTTCCTTCAGGTCTATCTTGATGACTTGATGGTCTATGAATTAGTAAAGGACCATTATTCTAATCTCTGGCTCATGATTGAACATTGTCAAAATCTTTATAATTATCTCAATTTGAAGAAATGTCTTTTTGATGCCCCATTTAACATTCTTCTTGGTCATGTCATTTGTTTTAATGAACTTTTAGTGGAACCAACCAATATCATCATCATCCATTGACTTTAAGTGCTGACCACCCAGTGAGAGGTTCACACCTTCCTAGGGTATATTAGATATTATAGAAATTTTATTCATGGATATGCTAAGATTTTTGTGCCTTTGGAGGAGTTACTAATACATAATGGTCAATTTATTTAGATTAGTGCTCACCAAGAAGCCTTTGTTACATTAAAATATAATTTTATCACCACCAATTCTCTATTTTCTAGACTAGACTAAGCCTTTCCATGTTCTTGTTCATGCTTCTAACATGGTGGTCAGTGTTATACTCTCTTAACTTGGTGAGGGTAACTTGGATCACCCTATATACCTTAAAAGTTGAAATTTTACTCAATCCAAATAGAACTATATAACTATAGAGTGTGAGACATTGTCTATGGTTTATGCCCTTCAAAATTTCTAATAGCAATTATTGGTAACCCCATTTATCTTCTTCATGGACCATGAGGCATTAAAGTATTTGGTTAATAAACCAATATTACATGGTCATATTTTTTTATAAATTGTGCTTTTTCAATAATTCTAGTTCTCAATTATGGTCAATCTTGGTAAGGCCAAATATGGCTTAGACCATCTTTCACACATTAAATTTGGTGAACTGGTACATGTCATAGAAGATGATTTACCTCACATGTAGTTATACCACATATCAAACATTCATGAGGAACTAGAAGATATAGATGCCTTTCTAAATATAGGATCATCCCTAGCTAATTTCAACACTCCAAAAAAATTTAGTTCATCATTTGAGCTATTATGTCATAGATCATAAGGGGTAACCTTTATAAGTTTGGCTAGGGTGAGGTGCTTCAACAGTGCATTATGCAACATAAGCATTTTGAGGTGTTCCATGAGGTCTATGAAGGTGTTATTTGAGGACATTATACCAGTGAATCTACTACAAAAAAGGTTCTTTTGGACTACCTTATTTAAGGATGCTAAACTTTATGCATGCCCATTTGACATTTACTAGTGCATGATAAAGTAAAATAGGAGGGATGTGATTCCCATTCATCCTATTATATATTATGAACCTTTTAAAAAGTGGGCTATTTAATTCATTTTTCCCATAAAACTAATAGTAAGGCATATTAGATCATCATATGTTATCATTGCTACTAACTATCTAACTCATTGGGTTGAAACTATGCTAACATGGGATTGTACAATTTATATCACTACCCAATTCATTTAGTAAAATATCATTACCAGGTTTAGTTGTCTATTGAGTATCACTAGTGACTAAGGAACCCACTTCCTTAATGATATTATCCATGTCTTATTAATATAGTTCATGATATCCCACCATAAGAGAACACTATATCATCCCTAAGCTAATGGTATAATTGAGGCATTCAACAAGATCTTGGGAACTACATTGACCAGGATATGTAGTACTAGATACACTTACTAGGATGATTTTGTGTCTACAATATTATGGGATTATAAGACCACTTACATGTCATTAAACAAGACCACACCATTCAAACTTTTATTTGGTACCAAATTGGTCCTTTTAATGGAATTCCTTGTTTCTTCTCTTCGTATTGCATGTTTAGGACAATTGGATGATGAAGCATATTTGAAAGTGCACTTAGATGCTTTACTGGTTAAACTCAATTTAACTCACATTGGATTTAAGGAGTGGATAAACTCAAATAAAAGGCATGAAATGTTCACTATCTAAAGTACAACACTTTTACTCTTGGCATGTAAGTCTTAGTATAGGACTCCAAGTTCGCATGGAACTTTGGAAAGATTTGGGTACACTGGGATGGTCCCTTCATTATTCATAGTATATGTCCTTCTAATGCATGTAGGCTAAAGTGTTTAAATGACCAATATTTTCCTGATCATTTCAATGGTAGTCAGTTGCAACCATAATTCACTGAATAAGTCTTTATTTTTTGTACTAATAAGATATATGCAATTAAATTAATTTAGGATTTCTTTTGATTTTATTAAAGCACCACAATAGTTTTGCACCCTTTAATAGTTTTATAATCAAAACTTGAATTTAATACTTGTTTGTATTATCATGGAGGACCATGAAGCACTATTAGTGTGGGGTATGGGTGTCACATTTATGGAGTTCCAAGACATGGTATATAGGAATATGTGAGGGAGAATACGTGCATTGAAAGTTCATAAGGATAAAAGGGTACATAATACATGGAGTGTAGATACAGGCTAGTTAAGGTAAAGAATGATTCTCACCTTTAGAATGGAAAACATTCAAAATTATTTACAACTATCATGCACTTCAAGAAAGGTGCAGGAAGGGACATGTAATTAATACAAGGAGAACAATGGCAATGGAAAGTGTGATAATACAACATCATGGAAATACCATTGGTTGCATTATTATGTGAAGTAATGGAGGAGGTTGTGGGGTAGTAAATGCAAGTTACCCCTTGAGCCTATAAAAGGATAAACATGGGTCATTTCACATTTTACTATTGCTATGATTGTGAATTTACTAAGTCAAAGGAATGAATTCAAGCTATTTTATAATGATTTCCAATATTCTAGAAAAGTGTAAAGCGATGACTTCAAGTTATTTTTAGGTCTCGAAGTGTGTTTTAGATGAGAGGAACAAATAGGGTTAAGTGAATTTTAAGGACACATGGAATTTCTAGAGTTTCAGGTTTCAAAGGTTGACATATACCATTATAAGGAGTTGAAATAAGAAATCCAAAGTAATTACACAAAAAAACATGTATTCCTTTAGGAAAATTGGATGGTTTCACCTCAACCTTTAGGATCCATAAAGGGTGATGTAGCCAAATAAAAAGGCTCAATGAAGTGAACCATTGCCTTCAATTTTAAAGGAAGATTAGTTGTGTGTTGGTGAGGAGATGGCACTAATTAGAGAAAAAACACATAAATAATTAGGAATTCACAATAGAGACAGAGATAGAAATGGTGTGCCAAGCAAATAATAAAGTTATTGTGTACCCCCACTAGCTTTTATGATTGAAGATATGTAGTACCCAGAGGTGGTACTACACATTTAGAACTAGGTGTCCAATGTGCTGATCTATAATACATTTGGCTAAAACCATCACCAAGTATAGATGCAGCATGAACCATCACCAGTCCAAGAGTGAGCTAGTATATGACTTGAATATTTTCAATGCTTCAAATACTACTAGCCTTTTAAAAGTTTTCAACCTTCTTTACTTTGGAAATCTAGTGGAAGTGATGAAGTTATTGATCTCACAAGTGCATGAGGATTGAATCTATTTCATTAGGCATCAGATGAGGATTATGATCAAATGAATTTTAAAATTTATTAGGGTTGCAATTCTTAGGCATGGACCTTACATATGACTTAGAGGACTAGGATGAGATAAATAATATGGACATGGCACTTTAGTAATAAAAAGGAAGCCATGCCATGCACATCATAAGTCTTTAATATCCCATGTTTTGACTAGTCACACAAATAATAATCACAAAGGTTGAAGGTAGAGGCAAATGGAAATAGGTGGATATGTCTCATTTGTACATTACATAATAGGTCACCAGGGGGTTGAAGTATAATTGGGTGCATTACTTTACTACCAAGATCATAGAAGATGTAAAGAAAACCCACCATGTACCCAACCATAGGTTTACATGAGAAACATTTCTATTATTGATGGTGCTTGATGAAATTGGTGCACCTGTCTACACCTCTAGAGTACTGAAATGATCATACCTAACCAAGAATAAATCCCCTATAGAGTAGTAAAATACATTCACCTACCCTATCCCAATCACTCCATCCTATAAAATTAAGATGAAAGGATGGTACTACAAGATGAAGGAAGCCTTTGAGAATGAGTGAAACAATCCAAAGGACTTACATACATAGGTTGGAGACTAATCTAATTTTTATATTAACCAATACTTATCCCTTGTGTACATCTAGATTTCCCCCTCTAGATAATTATCTACATGGATTAATTTGTCATATGATTTCATGGCATTGTACTTCATAAAAATCATTAACCAAATATATGATGCACAACCTATGAATATTTATACAAAATAGATTGATTTGGAGACTCATACCTTTTGTTAGCTATACATATATCTAAAGAAGAAATCCTATAGAGAAAGCATTGAGTCAGACAAAAAAGACATAAAAGTTGAGAAAAAATTGTTAGGAAATTCTATTCATTCTTTATTTTATATATTAAATCTTAAGAATAAATATATAGGGAGTGCGGAGTGTGTTTGAGAGAGAGAGACTCCCTCTAGAACCAACACAAGGAAAGAAGTAGAAGCACCCTGGGCATGATTCTAATATAAGCACTTAGTTGGAACCTTTGAAAAATAAAAGGACTACCCAAGTACCACAAAAGAAAGATCCATGAGCCAATCAACCTTAAGGCCTAGAGTCAGTAACACATATTGTTCCTTTAGAATAGGATACAGTGGCACCTAAGGATGAGGACATGGGAGAGTAGGGAGATATTCTGGAAGGGACACCAAAATGATTTACTACTAAAGAAGATAAAATCACTTCTAACTCCAAGAACACACATTTATCAACATTATGTGAATATACCACCCTTTAGGAGGCACATATGGAGATTTAAGATAAACTTGATGAAGAGAGGGATGGTTTTTAATCAGATATAAAACTGATTGGCCTTGACTTCAGGGCTACTTTACAAGACATATACATAGATGTTGAGATACTTGAGTGAGATCCCTTGAAGGGGAAGGATCTAGTTGATGACTCCACTCTAAGAACAAATAAGATTGATGTAACCATGAACCTACATGACTAGTACCATAAGGGAATAACTAACAAGATGTTATATATATATATATATATATATATATATATATATATATATATATATATATATATATATATATATATATATATATATATATATATATATATATATATATATACATTCTCATCTTACATGGGAGGATGCATCTGACTAGACCAAATGTAAAACAACATTCTGCATCAATATTTATAATTAATAATGCTAATTTTAGATGGCATCTAATTTTATTGTACTAGATCCAGAAGTAGTGGCACTACTTGATACCCTTTAGGTAGATCCACGTCAGCTTACCTCTATATAGGCTAGTGTGACACTCTTGAAATTGGCATTATAGGTCACAAGTTAGAATGATTTCATAGAGTCTAATGCATAGTAGGCCTAAAGAAAACATGCCAAAATGGTGATGTCATATAATAAAGAGGTCATCACCTAGACAAAGATAGAGGAAGATTTGGTTGAGTTGAAACAATAATTAGAGGTAGAAATAAATGCTAAGGGTAAAACATTGAACATCTATAAGGTAATCTTAATCTAAGACTTAGAAATAATAGATAGAGTCCCCCTATATGGTGATTCAATAGATAAATTGGAGACCTTGGTAGAGCTAATTTTGAAATGATGCAAAGAGCATCCTAGCCCCTAAAATGAGAAAATATTGGGAACAAAACAATTTACATAAGTTGTGGACGTGTTCAAGAGATCTTTGCATAGAGTTGGAGATTCCATTCCCATTTTAGATGGGGTTTTTTAGAAGATGGCATGGCCTAGTAAGATTTTGGAATCTTGGCTTCAAGTAAAAGATCTTCAATGACAATAGTTGGATAATAAAGCCTTATTAATAAGAGACAACTTAGATCATGTCAAATCATTTTAAAATGTGGAGGCTATGGAGGAAATAATGAGCACAAACAAACATGAAATATCATGGCACTTTTTGGATAGGTTGTTGTCGAGGTCACCACACTTGAGGGCATTCATAAATATGCTTCCATATCCTTGAACATTTAGTGAATAAATTAGGTGAGTGTCTTGACAAATTTGAGGAGACCAAGAAGCTAAAAGCATCAATTGAAGAAATAACAACAAAGTTGTTGAACACCTTATCACATTGGGAAGGTATCAAGAAGCAGATCGAGTAGGTTGCCCCTAAGTTTTTGGTGGATATTGAGACTAGTGATTAGTCTAGGATGGATTAATGGGGTAGTGTGGGATGATGATAAACCCCAAATTTTGGCTTTCCTTTTTAGAAGAATCATAGTGCAGAAGAAGATCAACATGGAAGAGTCATGGCATAAGATATCATGGCATGGGATTCCATAGAATGAGAAGACCCAATTAGAGTAAATATGTATAATTAATGGAAAACCTAAGAATGAAGGACTCAAAAAAATAAAAAAAGATTTGGGGAATATGTGGGTAGTGGGAAATGTTTAGGGAGAAATTCAAAAGGATAGAAGAGACTAATTAAAGTATAGATATAACACTAGCCTCAAGAAGATAGGCACTTGGTGATGAAGATCCATCACCAAAGAGAGAATATAGTGGCACAAAGGCTTGGTTCCTTAGGAAAATAATGTAACTATCCATCATGACTCAAGTCCATTGATGATTTTTGGTGGGTGACTATGAGTATGATTATTATTGTAACTACTTGTTCATGGAAAAACTAGTATAAATACCCCTGGATAAAAATTTGTGATGTTGTTGATTTTTTTTCATTGATGTAATCAAGGATACTATTGTGATATTATTATTATTATTATAATCAATTGGATAGTTGAGTTATATGATTGATTTGCACCATACATTTATTTATATAACATGTGAATCTCTTTTTAATATAATGAATGAAACCTTCATTACTTAATGTTTTTTTATTATGGAAATAATGTTATTGGTCATTTTATATGTTATTATTTAATTAATTGAGTTTAGGTCTACAATTAATATTTATTTCTTTTTTTGGTTAATCCTTGAGTAAAGTGGATGTGTTTGAGCACCAATATATGCTAGTACACCTTCACATGACAAAATCAATGAGAACCGATCCCTCACTGCATACTTTAGGTGAGTGTGTGAGAACTCATTCTTGCATGAAATGTCAGTGCAGGCAAACATGTTAGGTTTTAATCATTTCGGTGTGTACCTAAGTAAATTTATGCATAGACATAGAAAACATCCCCAATATACTATATATCAAACTTTTAAATCTTAAAAGTTTGGTACATAATACTTCCAAAAATATGTAATTTATAGGTTCATATAATCACTACTCTAAGGGGTAACATATGAAATCCTATAGTACAAAAATAAGGTAACCACCATATGATAATCAATCCTATAGTGCCAAAATAAGGTAACAATCATATCCTTCTTCAATCCCCTTTACCTCCCACATCTCTTCTTAAAGGTGTGTGTTTGCATATTCAATCCAAAGTACCTAGTGTTTGTATTTTTGAATCCCTCAAGGATAAAATCATCATTATAATATAGTTAATATAAGAATTACAAAATCAAAATTAGTACTTTGTTTCAAACATCAAATATGTCTAAAATATAGAATGTGTTAGTGTTAATCATGCATTTGTATATTCTTCTATCAATCTTGTTCCCAACAAGGTTTCATATCAAAATAAAATATAAAAGATAATTCATCTAAAACTAGTTATTAAAAAATTATATAAAATGCTAATATGAGTTCAAGTGAGATTTTATGGGAAATTATAAGAAACAGGTTGATCAAACTACCTCCTATACATCATTTATAGATATCAAACTACTATTTTGCATATTAAATAATGCATGGAAATCACATAGATAGTTCTTTGAATTTGAATAATAAAATGCAAAAGATAAATGATCATGGTGATATTATAATATATACACCAATCAAACAATGCACTCAACTTATGAGTGCATCTTCTATAACACAAGCACAAAATTAATAAGTATGGGTTAAATGATATTTCAAAGTAAAATAATTGCAAACAAAAAAACCAGATAAAAAAAGGTTTCAAAAGGCACAATTGGAGCAAGAAAAGTTTCAAAAGGCACAAGATGAAAAAGAGAAATTATAAAAGGAACACTTTGCAAAGTAATGGTTACAAAAAGAAAATTTGAAATTAGTAAAATAGAAGTTGGAAAATCAAATTCAAGGTAAGAAAAAAATCATGATTAAAGTAATATTTTTAACAAATGAGGTCAAAAATCAAGAGACACTTGAAAAATCAAAAGTTTCAAATTTTATTTCAAAGGGAGACATTTCAAGCCATTCCTCATCTCAAGTCCCTTTCACTATCATTGCTCACACAAATGGAAAGTACTTTATAGATATCAAGATTATGGACTATCAAGATACAAATTTTTATTCTATCATTTTTTTATCTCTCTTGGAAATAAGCGTAAAAATATATCAAACTAATTCAAATACAACAAGTGTGGGAAAAATTAATCTAGGAATCTATTTTACTTTAAAATAACAATCACTTAATTTTCATGTTATATCTAATCTAAGTGCATACACTGATGTTCTTGGAAACTCATGGTTACAATAAATAAGAACAATGATTGATAAAAATAAAGGTTTCATATCATTTGGTCATATATAAAAGGTCACATCCTTCTCCAAATAAGGAACATCTCTATAGAAAAAACATTAAGAAAAAGATATATCTTTAGTTACTATACACACAGATACAAGTAATGACATAGTAGTAAATGAAAACTATATAGTATATATGTCAAAAGATAAAGCAAAAATGATACCACATTATGAGGTAGTTGGTATTACATAACCAAATACAATATAAAACAAGAGTGGCATTTCACAATTTAAAAATTGAGATAATGATGATTATAATATTACATATCATTATGATTATTATGATGTTGATTATATAGAATATGAATATGACAATGACACAAGACCTATACAGATGCATCCCCTTGATGATATCCATACCCTATGGTATAATTATTCCTTGTACGTATATTATTTTCTTATCATTTTTGATAATCTAATGAGATTATCAATAGTTTAAATCATATAATCATGCAAAGGATATAAAAGCTGAACACCAGAAAACACACATAATAATATTCTTCTATATCACCAACCATACGAGAAGATTACACATATATAGGAAAGATAATTCCTATAATTAGGGAGATACAATTTCCACCAATATCTCACCTGAATACCCAATCTCATAAAATAAGTTACATGAGTTTGTTTATTCAACAAACTCACAACAATAATAAACTATATTATTAATATGAGTTGTGTTAATACAACTCATGATTAATAATATTACAACATTAATAATGTTACACAATGTATTCATAACATTCACTCCATTAATTTTTAACATTATTAATCTTAACTACCACTCCCCTAATGTGAACAATATTTTATAACATACACTCCCATAGGTTTTACATGAATGAGTTATGTCTAGTACCTGCTCATGTTCTAAATATTTTCAAGGAGAACCACCAACTTAAAAAATGGTTTTCTATTGGAACCATTAACTACTAAATATGTTGTTTTCAAGGAGAACCACCAACTCCTCAGTATGTGGTTTTCTAGTGGAACCACCAACAACTCCATAACAACATACATGTTTCCTCACTCACTTTTTACAAAGGGAATAATATAGGAAAATATGTTCCAAACTATGAACATGAATGTTACATCTATTTGTATCCTACCACACAGGCAAAAAATAAAAAAAACATGAAATAAATAAAATCACCATTATAATAAACAATCTCATTGTTGGTGATTAATAAGATATGTTATTTATCCTCCAGCCTCCTTTTGCCTCCTCCTCCATTAGTCACTACTTAATATAGGTCTGAAGTATATCCTTTCATTTCTAGTTTTTCTTCTTCATTCTCTTACTCTTCTTCAATAGTTGGATTACCCTCATCCATTTTGAGTTTACCTTTTATGAGATATTTGGCTTGAATGACATAGAAAGAAGTTTTGTGTCCTTTTTTCTTGCAATAAAAGCATTATAATTCCCCTTTGTTTCTTGAGGAACTAGCATATTTTTTCTTTACATACATGGCAGTTTCTTCCTAAATGTCTTCCTTTATTCATTTATCTTCTGCTAAAAGTTTAGAAATCATGCCATCAAGTGAGTGTGAAAGCATTTGTCCAAGAGTAAACACCACATTATTTTATCTAGGAGGCAGGATATTCAAAAGGATAGCTTTTGCATCTTCATCATGTAATTGAGCTTGTACTTATGTTAATTATCTTAGGAGAGACCTTCACTCATTTGTGTGGCTAGACATTGTTTCACATTCATTCATTTTTAATTTAAATAGTTTTAACTTTAAATTAAATTTGGCATTCACTGCTTTAGAGCCAAATGTTTGACTTAGCAAATCCCATATTTATTTAGACTTCTTTTACAAGTCTACATAGTGCAATTCAGTGCCTGATAAAGAAAGTCCAATAATGGATTTTGCTTTGTCATAGCTGGTTTGCCATTCTATAAAATTGGTAGTATCATATGGTTCTTTTTCTTTTCCACTTACAATCCCCCAGAGATTCTTGTTCACCAGTTGCATTTGAATTTTCACCTTCCAAGTGTAAAAATTTAATCCATTATACTTATCCAGTGGGATTTCCATTATGCTTTCTAGGGTGTCAATTTCAACTGAAAATGTACCCATGTAATTTTTTTTTGATAAATACTTGACTATAGACTCTAATATTCACCTAAAAGGACTCAATGATAAAACTCAATTACAAATCAAAAATGGTTTGACCAAATTTTATATGACATACAATAACTTATACTATATGTAAACTAAATGACACAAATTTTTGAAATTATTGACTTCTCTTTAATAAATAATTATAATTGACTCATTTAAAACATTTAATCTTAAATAGAAGACTCAACTACCCAAATATTGCCAATTGTTCAAACCATTAGTGTTGGAGCTGAATCTAGAACTATACTCAGAAGATATTGCATGGAATACCTCTTAGATCAGATGATGACTTGATAGAGAGGCAATATTATCATATAAAAACATGTATCTACAATATGACAAAACATGTTGTTGTATTTTTTAACCCTAGTTCAAAAAATAAATAAAGTTGTTCAGTATTAGAATAAGTGTAGACCTATTATTTATTGCCTAAGTAGAGGTAATAATGCTTATCATCCTATTATGAAAATAAACGTAATATACGTAAAGAATAAAATAAATGACTATTAATTATATGATTGATAGGTGAATGAATGGTGATTGCATTGATGCTAAATTGGAGTGGACAAGAAGAGATAGTAGTCTAAAACTATAATGTCACTATCTAGTGACTCAAGGAGGACTAAAATCAAGCTAAGTAATGAATATAGTGGACTATTATTTAATGCAAATATGACATGAAGATAGATATCAATGCAAATCTCAATTCGATCTTGAACTTACAAATATCGATGGCAACTCAGAGTAATACATATCTTATCAAAGGCTAAATGGAAAGTGATGTGAATGCAGGTGAGCCAAATGAAATAAAATGATCCTACAGCTAAGACACTTTGAAAAAATTTAGATTCCATAATACTAAATTAATCCAAAAGGACTCTCATGGCTAAATGGATAACCTACTCTGATACCAGTGTTGATAATCTAATGAGATTATCAATAGTTTAACTCATACAATCATGCAAAGGATATAAAAGTTGAACACCAAAAAGCACACATAATAATAATAATAATATTCTATATCACCAACCATATGAGAATATTAAAAATATGTAGTAAAGATAATTCATATAATGGGGAGATATAATCTCCACCAATATCTCACCTGAATACCCAATCTCCTAAAATAAGCTACGTGAGTTTGTTTATTCAACAATTTCACAACAATAATAAACTATAATATTAATATGAGTTGTGTTAATACAACTCATGATTATTAATATTATAACATTAATAATGTTACACAATATATTCATAATAATCATGTTATCTATACAAAATAAAAAAGTAAAATACTCCAAAAAAATATAAAATCAAGACATATGCATGCTCATCTTTAGTTTCATTCTACACCAATTAATCTATGTATAATTATTTAGTTATTGTTTTAGATATTTTATGAAATATATGTTTCACAAGTTTACATGAGAGATTGTATAGCATACATGATAACAATTCTGGACATAGTTATAGGTGATTTCCATATCAAAAATTGCACACAGACAAAAATTCCCTATTTAACTTGAGCACCGTATTTTATTGTCCATTGCCTCAATGTTACCCCACTAATATTAGACTATCATTTCTTAATTCCAAACCACAAAATATATTTATATAACATGTATATACACCAACTAGCTCACTATGGGCATCTTGTACATAGGTTTTATCCTTAAACCATATTTTATTACTCGAAGCTTAGCTCTTTCATTGCATTACATCTATAGATATTGATAGTGTAATAACACACTTATATATTATTATTTATCTAATCTATTAAACATAATTATGTCTCAAATTTATTATGTTAATCAACTACACAACTATGTATGGTCTCATGTTTGTTTTTCTTTCTTAATGTTATATGTGTGTTTCGTCAAATTGAGGACATTTGAAAATGTAATTGTGTGTGTAGATATAATATTTTATTATCTAATCCTATGTATATGGGGGAATTTGAAAATGTCTTTATGTATGTTTTATTTCAATTGGAGACATTTAAATATGTCCTTGTGTGTGTGGCTCTAAGCCTTTATTCCCTAGTTTTATGTTTGTGAGAACATTTGAACATGTCCTTGTGTGTTTATTTACATGTGAGTGACATTTGAACATGTACCTTGTATGTGACCCCTTGGCCTTCTATTTGTGTGCCTTGTGTGTTTTTCATGTACTGTATATGAATGTGTGCATCATGGCCATGACACTTGATTGATTTTTTGCTTGGTTTCCTTAGATTTAAAATCCATGATAAATATCATGCATCCTTCTAGTTTTGATGCCATGATGGATATCATGCATCCCTCACCAAGTATTTGTACTTAGTTGTCAATAATAAATTTTAATCACTTATATACATGCCTAATTACTAACATCTATCTAGACATTCACACTATGTATGCTTACAATAACATGCATATAAAATTGTTATTATACTCATTTTATATATATGATGATGACATAATCCTCCATGTTATTATTATTACTCGGATTCACATATCTTGTCATAACATATATTGCATGAATTTTTTATTTGAGTCAAATTATTGCACAAGGAAAATAACTCACTTCAAAAGAGGGCCTCTTGTCTAGGGACCCTATTAGCTCCTATTATAGGTTCCACATAGTAAACATAGTCATCATACTCAGTCTTAGCTACTAAAAAATCTTGTATGCAATCATAAATGCATCAAATCCACAAATCAATCATAACTTATAGAATATAGGTCTTACTTACACTTCTGATTGGGGATACATTAGATAATCGAGAACATGACCAATACATATCCATTAGACCTAATTATGGGATCTTTTACCACAATGAGAGCACTAGGGAGGGTTCTAAAGCCTCCAATCAAGAAAAATCATGTAATAACCCTAAGTCCTATGATTTCATATTCACTATAATAATAACAAGTAAAGCAAATAAATCTAATCTAGTGCTCACCAAACCTTGTGGCATAAAGTGGGGGTTAGTAAACATTCATAAGATAATCCTCATTAAGATATGTATAGGTAAAACCTTAATTCAATGGAGAAGAAGAGTAATATTATTCAAAATCCATTACTCATGATACTCCTATCTACTAAAGACAGGATCAAAGTTAGAGATACTTACTTGAAAGATGAACCCATTAAGACTCAATCTCTCCCTTGGCCAAAGGTTCTTTGTAAGAGGTTATTGTGGTTTGTAAGGATGTTTTATTATTTTTGGGAAACTAGTGTGTAGTTCCTAAATAATAAGGGGTTTGGAGTAAGGGAAAAACCTAGTTAGTATGGTAAAATATAGATTTTTATCAAGTAAATTACATGAGGAAGAGAAATAAACTTATATGAAAATGGGTTGAGATGGATGATTCAGGATCTAGAAATTGGGATGTAGGATTGGGGAACTATATATAATCTAGATATGGCCTTCATTATATGATTATACAAGAGCATCAAAAGTGGATAGGAGTGGTACTAGCACTGTAGTCCACCTCTACCATTGTTATCTTGAGGATTTAAGCTTTTTGGGTTTTGTTTGCTAGTTTAGTGTGAGCCTATGTACCAAATTTTTGATGCTAAAAGTTATAAAATCTCATAGTAGGTTTGTTTTAATCTCCAAAACCTTGTATTCATTTACACACATATAAACAACAAACACATCAAAAGTAAAAAGGGGAAAATTGGGTTAGGATAAGAATTATCACATGATCTAGAACCCCTATTGTCCTAATTGCTGCCTACATTAACCCTCAAGCTAGGTTCTTAGATCAAATATAGTTCTCCCTTAGGTAACATGTATAATCAATGTGCACAATAGATGCAAGAATGACTTTTGCCTAGGCCCTTCCTTGATCAAACATGTAAGTCTATGTGTGATGCAGAATGATGAGCTATACTAATGATTGATTTTTATTATGTCTTATGTACCAAAGTAGTAAGTGCTAGATATAAAATGCCTTGTGTATTCCTTTATATAAGAGACTCATTATTTAAAATTTGGAAACTTTATTTGCATTTGGCTGATATGGGAAAACTTAAGGATGAAGCTAAGAAAAGGGGTAAGACTCAACTAGAAAAATAAACTAATCATTATAACTCAAAATAGCCCTAGATAAGAGCATTGGAAATGGACACTAGTGGCATTGATGATGTAGTCCAACCCCAGTGCTCCTATCCTACAATCCCAAGGCCTAGGGGGGATAGGAAGATGATAGAAAACCTAACCTAGATGAAGTGAAATGACTATTTCAAAGGCTCATGATGACCCTAAATACGTAAAAAGGTGACTTAAGCATAGAACAAGACCCAAATGAACATAATGAAAGACATGGATAAATGTGAACAAAGATGATATTCTCTAGTTGCAATCTCCTATGAAAGGATTGTGAAAAGACATGATATGTTTGGTTTCTTGACCAATTTAGGATGTATACATTTTCTCCCATTTTATTTAGAGATGCAATGAAATGAATTACTAGAGTAAAAGAAAGAAAAGAAAATGCATACCTAAACCTACCTGTATAGAGATAAGTGTATTGAAAAAGAATCCATTGCACTTCTTGGCTAGGGAAGTGAATGGATAGCTAAATGGTACCTAGAGAAAGAAGGAATCCTTGAAATTGATGCCTCCTATACTGAATCTGAATATGAAATCCATATAACATGGAGAAGGAGGGCAATTCTCACCCCTATGTTGAATCTGGATGGAAATGAGAAATGCTTGGAGGTCCCAAAACTAATGTATACCTTATGTCCCACATAAACTCATGTAATATAGAATGTGTGCATAGAATATATATACTATGGAGATAAAAATATATCATGCACCCACTCTAGATAATCTGAACTGGAACTGATAAGTGTTGGAAGGCCCAAAACCAATGTCTTTCCTCTATCTCACATAAACTCATGTAGTCTAGGTTTGGGTAATACTATGGACCAACTGATAAAAAAGATCATATGGTCTAACTTGGTGACAACTTGGGTACAGTTTGGTGTAATCTAAAACTATGGTAAATATGAAATAATAGAATGGCATGTCTTGCCATTCTAATTTGTATAATCGTAGATGGTGAAGAGCATGAACATTTGTACCATGCCCCCAAATTTGGTATGTGAGTGATACATATGTATAGTATATAAATATATATAATCACATGTGAGATGACATATCATGCCATACCCCATATGCAAAATTGGAGATCAAAACACTATGCTCTACACTATGCATATAATCTACTATCTGGTCTTGTAACTATGTCATGCTATATGAAGTTGTATGTGTGAGATGTGTAGTAATGTACATGCCCCCAAATTTGGTATCTAGTATGAATCTGTATTAAAGTCACCATGAATCCATATAATTTGAACCACTATATATTTGACTAGTCTATGTATCTATAAATTGAAGGTATGTCCCTTTAAATGTCCTAAGTAATGTTGAGTGACCCATGTAATCTGAATCACTATTTGTTTTGACCAATCTAAGCTAAATATGATAATATGAATACTAGAGGTGTAAGAACCATGCTGAGTGACCCATGTAGTCTAAATCACTATATATTTTAACCAATCTAAGTTGAACTTGATGATCTGACTACTAGAGGTGTAGGAACCATGCTGAGTGACCCATGTAGTTTGAATCACTATATATTTTGATTGATCTAAGTTGAATCTTATAATATGAATACTAAAGGTGTATGAATTGTGGTGTATCCATCTATGAGAATGGATAGATATGTTGAATAAGTGTAGGAATAGGAATAATAGGAATGATGCCCCCCTTTTAGGGAGAGGGATGAGATCTCATGATAGAGGAGTTTGATCCAAAAGTGATGACTATTGGTGTAATGATTGAAGCAAGGTTGGTATAGTTTGAGTTATTTGAGAAGTTATTTGATTGATTAGATTGAGTTTTTTGATAATTGATTGAGTCCTTGATTAGTTGGGACCAAGTTATATGTTTGAGTATAAGATAGATATAGAGATGTGTGTGCCATAGTAGGTAGATGAGGTAGCATAATAATGAAGTTTGAGTTTTGTTAGAGGTATCATTGTCATGATTCTGTGAAACAAAATGGTTTGTAAAATGGAGCTACGAGGTTGAACTTATAGGCAAAATGATATTTTACTTTAGATGAAAAAGTTGTTTGATATAAGAAATTTGGATTGATTATTGATTCATTTTACTAGGTTGATGTTTGGAGCTCTAGAGTAGGAGATATGACGAGGAGATGAGCACCTAATATGACCCATTTTGAGTAGTTGGTGGCCCAAGTGGAGGCTAGTGGGGAGGTTACCCTAGTAAGTAGTTGAAACATGTGATTTATGCCTATTTAGAAGCCTATTTTAGGCATTTTTGAGCTATTTTAAGAGTCTTAAGAACTTTATGACTAGTTCTTATGCTCCTATCCCTCCTCTAGTACTGCTATCTAGGCTCCAGCACTACTGTCTAGGTTGTAGTGCTCCTATCCAACACTATTGTCCTATACCCAATGTTGTTGTCCTGGAGGCTAGATTTTTTGGGCTGCTACTTGGTTTAGTTGCTATGTTTTTGCTTAACTATTGATTTGGCATGGTGAACTGATGTACACATTATTTTTTGGTGTTTTCAAGGTGAGTTATGGATGAGGGAGTTCTTTAGAGGTTAGGTGATGGAGACACTAAGATTGTTACCTTTATCAATTGATGAGAGGGCTATGATGGCTAGGGTGGGATTGGGTAATGTGTGTGACCTAGGCATTATGGAATGGGATAGGTATCTGATTACCACCTTATGTGAGAGGTGGAATGTAGACACGTGTAGTCTTTGGCTTTTTATTAGAGAGATTACAATTACTCTGGAGGATGTTTACCATATTTTATATTTGCTAGTTAGTGGATAGCATGTGACATTGCAGGATGACATGGGTGTTGATGCTATTGATCATGCATCCTTGTACTTTAATGGTGTGACGTCAAGCATACATAAAATAGGTAGTGATAGTGATGTACTATTATTAGTCATTATACACTCAAGTGTTTTGCATTTGTAGAAGTAGTTGGCCATGTTGTTGGCTTCATTTATTGTAGTAGATGGGAGTGGGGTATTGATTACATACAATATGCATAAGATTGTGTGCATTATAGAGTCATATGACACTATTTTATCATGGGTTTGGACTATAGTTTCCCACTTATATAGGGACCTTTATAGGTTTTCTTAGGATCCATTCAATGGTGGTGCGAATGTGGCTACTTTATTGCATTTTTAGGCTTATAAGCACATAGTGGTTGTGCAACTAATAGGATTATTGAGGAGAGGTGAGCACCTCCATAGCCATTTGGAGAGTGATGGATGAGTACATTGGATATATAGTCTCCTATGATAAATCACTATGGAAAAGTTTTAGATAGACTGGTAGCTTGGGATATCATATGGAGGCCCTATATAGAATTCCCCGAGTGGCCTAAGGATGGAGTGAAATTGTGGTATATGAGGGTCAATTTTTGGTTACATGACCACTGGATTATAGTGTAGAAGAAATGTTAGTATGAGTGTGTGACTAGATAGTTTGGGGTATGATATGATGTGCCCCTAATAACATGGGTGTGGGTGAAGAGTGCACAGACACTAATGAGGATAGGAACCTATGGTAGGCCTATAGAGGTTGAGTTAGCACCATTACCTTTAGATGCATGGGATGTAGCTATAAATATTCTTGATATATATTATGTTGGTTGTATAGAATCATATACCACATGGTGGGTGAGGCATAGATGGGCCCCATTATACCCTATCGGTGGAGGGGATGCCCCTGAGTATGAGGATCCTGCTCTGATCTAGATGATGGGAGGTAAGGTTTGATTATACTTGAGTTTTGTATGAGTTTGAGCTTATTCTAGTTTGTTTTGAAAGTGCATGTCTAATATAGTGTTTGTATTTTTTGTGTGCAGGTGGAGTGGGAGGTACTTAGGATGAAGCACCCATTAGGGGAGGAGGTGGAGATGATGGGTTTTGGGAGACTATTATTGAGTCTACACTTCATGAGATTACATGAAATATATTTGATGATGCATTAGAGGAGGGTTTGATAAAGCATGTGATAATTAAAGCTAGTTTTTATGCTCATTTTTTTGATAGAGATGCTATAAAAATAGTTACATATGTTAGAATAGTAGGAGAGAGGGATGAGCTAAGGGTTGAGCTAGATACGCATAGGATGCCTGCACTCGATTATGGATCAGTGACTAGGTAGATTATGGATGAGTACACTAAGATTTAGAGGTGGTATGTAGATTTGTGTGAGGATCATGACCAATTAATAGATTGAGGTAGTCATCATAAGAGGCATTCACAATCTCAGGGAGGTGTAGGGCCATTGAGTGTGAGAATGAATTATGGGACTAGTACTAGAGGATAGAGTAAGATTGAGAGTGAGGGCATGACACCTATCCATAATTGATTGTATCTTGATATGATGTATATGTTTTGAAAACTTGGTTATATATATATGGATATTGGTTTGATTATGGTTTAAGTGTATTGTGTTATGTATTTTTGAATAAATTATCATCATTATTGCAATTTGTTGATTATTAGAAGTTGATCTGGTATTGATATTGAGGTTACATATGTTTGGTAAAATGGTACTTGTGATATTTGATTTGATTTTTCTAATAAGTGTGATGCTAGGGTTTTATTTCAATTTATATGTAAGTAAAGAACTTTATTTGGTTTGTAATTATATGTGAGTAAAAAACATGTTGGTTTTGTAATTAGGAAATGTGTTGGGATAAATTGAGTTGGTTAGAGGTTGGTAAATTGTTTGGATGGGTTGAGTTGGTTTAATTTTGGAAAAATAGGATTTGGTAAGATCTATATTTTGATAAGCTATGTTTTGGCTATGGATAGTTATTGGGAGTTATGAATTTTATATTTTAGTATGTGGGGATGTAAGATAGCATGTTGTGCATATTGCTTCCCCAAGAGTGGCTCAAGAATATAAAGGCTAGCTAGACCTTTGGCTCCATCTTTGCCCTACCAAGTGAAGCTATGAACTAAAACTAGTATGATCGTATGCCATATCTCTCTATGTTATAACACTATCTGAACCCTATTGTCTAACAAATCAAGTACCCATACTACTCATGTTGTGTAAGAATATTCTCTATATTTGATACTATCTTCTATGTACTAATTATAGCTAGACATGCAGATTTTATAAAATGTAGCTTTATTGGTTTTGAAATTGAGACTTTTTGATATAAAGAAGGATCATATATCCATAATCGTATACCTTGTGGCCTCTATTATGATGTGTAGGACTAAGCCATAGATCAAGATGGAGCTGAAACCTGTGACGAGGGATCATTTAATCTCAATTATAGTGGATTGCTACATAAGATAAGACCTATAAAATTTGGCCGTAGTGAATATTTTTTGTGAACATTACTCTTTGATGTGGCTTCATTTAATTTTTACCATAGTAGATTACTACATGAGATAGGACTTGAAAAATCCAGTCGTAGTGAATATTTATTGTAAGTAGTACTCTGTTGTGGTACCTATGACTCTGCTAGATATGTATATAGAACTTCACTATGTACTCCTTAGACTATAGTTCTATATATAGGCTGCTCTCATTATACTAGTTTACAAACCTATTGAATAGGTGGAATAAGAGATCTCTTATGAGGCTCTGTCATAGAACCTACTTTATTCTCAAGATGAGTGACCGATGATTCCTATGAAAGAATGTCCTAGGATGACTTAGTCATGGTGAATGAGGTCTATGGTTCCATGATGGAGGAGATCTCAATTCCCTAAATGTGAATGTTATTATCAACACATATATTAATGCAATCCATGAGTCTATAATAATCATTATCTCTATGTCCATGGATACGATCATAGTTGTAAAAAAGATGATGTGGCTATCTATGTAAGAGATGTGGATATTTTCGATGAGTAGAAGGTAATGTGATTAACCTCCTATCTAGTAGTACTAATAATATGATAGGTGGGTTATCCTAATTTGAATAAAACTATAGTGGTGCATTGCTACTATTCTCTATAGTACCTACTATAGGTTGTACTTTGAAGACTGGCTCTCTTTTCTTAACCAATTACTTTTTTGGTTGTGGTCTCCTGTCTTGTTCAGGACATGGTGGATACTAAGTACTAGGAGTTATAACTAAAGATGCTACTATTAAATCTAGAGTAATCTAATCAACTGAATCTACCTCAATCAATCCCGATTTCTTTTCCAAAGATAAAATTGTATAACACAAATATATGAAGGAAGACTCTGTCTGATATAATAGATCCTCGAAGAGAGGTTGGTGAAGCCCCTTAATAAAGATCTATTGAATCTATAAATATATTGGTTTGTATATCAATTTAACATGTGAGCCTTAAATATTAAGATATACTCACTAACTGGCTTTGAATAATTCTGATGTAGTTTGGCAAGTTTCTCATATGTAACATGAGGGCCCATGTTTGCTATGTAATGTCTGAGAAATGCCTCCTCTAAGTCATCATATGTGTGCAAGGAACCAATGGGGAGTACATGAAAGAACCAATTTTGTGCTTCCCCCACTAATGTTTTCTGGAATAACTTGAGTAGAATCAAAGGACACGCATGACATAGCAAAGCCTTTCAAAAGCCCTGAAGGCGTACAAATGGATCTCTAGTTCCATAAAAGTGAGGCAATGATGATATATGGAAATGATTAGGTAATAAAATTTTTATAAATTTCTTCAACAGAGGGTCATTTACATCCATCCAAGATTTATAAGCTTTATTTTCCAAGGTAAGGAGATGTATTTGGTGTTTTGATTCACCAACTGCATGCATTAAAGAGATAATCTCTTGGGATGGTACATTAGCATCTTGAAGTGTTTCATTTAATCATTGAATTTGATTGTTAATTTTAACCATGGGAATGCTACATTTAGTAATTGGATCATAAAGAGGAGGTGTCCTCACTTGAACCCTGGGAGGAATGGTAACTTGGACCTTACTAGAGGTATGTTGGCTGCCATTCTCTTTAGTTGAAGAGTGAGAACTGGGTTCTACTGTAGTGAGGGGTGGATTGGGAGATTCATTGGTATCTTTATGTTTTATTTAATCACATTATAATTGAGTAGAATATGTGATTTTAGAATTAAAATGTACATTATTTGAAATATAATCATGCATAGATGTAGAAACTACATTTAGAAATGCATTATGTTTAAGAGGAGTGAGAGAAGAGTTAGAAACATGAGATGCATATTCTTCTTTACTATGTGCATAATAATTATTATTATTCCATGCATTATCATCATTAGAATATTTTTCTTAATCACTCTCATTTTCATATTCATTTTCATGTTCATTATCATACTCATTATCACTTTCAATTCAACTAGGGAGAGGTGTAAGAGAAGAATTTAATTCTTTTCTAATATGCAATAAAGTATCATTTAAAATTGGAATATCATGTGCATCTATGTTATCCATGGATGGATTATGTGAGGTTTTCATTTAGACATTCTTTTGACAAAGTAGAGTTAGGAACATGAGATGTATCATTTGAACTATGCATTGGCAATTTTATTCTATTGTTGTAATTTGAACATTGAAGTAACAAAAGTGAGAGATATTAGGTTCACATGGAAGCAAATTATCACCAATAATAGGTTCACTTGGAAGTGCATGACTAATTTTTTCATTTGGTGCATTGTGCATAAGAGAATGAGGTGAAAAGTATCTTTCTTATTTATCAAAATTATTTTCTTTAGAAGAAGGAATAAATGAGATAGGTTTGAGAGACAAAGATGCATCTACTTGTACTTCACTATCACTATCGCGTATATCATCATATTCCTCATTACAATAATAGCAATTGTCTTCATTGTAAATGAAATCATTTTCCACATTTTTAACTAATGTGTAATTTTGTAAATTTGTCCATTCACTGTCATAATTATGAGAGAATTTTAGAAATTGATCTATGGGATGAGAAGGAAGAAGTGCCTTAGTGGCCATTTTATTTATTTCACTGAAAATAATATTGAAAAGTACTATTAAGCAAATAAATGCAAAAATGACTATGAACATAGAGATTTTGAAAATACTTTTACTATCCAAACAATTTGCAAAAATTCCAAAGTATTTTTCTAAAAATTGTAAGGGAAGAAAACTTGGGGTTTGAGGACCTGGTTTGGAAATATAGGGTTTTGAGCTAGGGTTTTATAATTTTTGAAAATTATGCCAATAATTTAAATTTTAAAAATAGATTTGAATAGAATAAATTCACAAAAAATAATACAAAAATAAAAAATTTGAAATTAATTTTTTAGACAAGAACATTACTAATATTTAAATTTTGAAATTATTTTTGACAAAGTAAACAATTTGCAAAAATTCTAAAATATTTTTCTAAAATTTGCAAGCAAGGAAGGCTTGGAGGTTGAATATCTAGTTTTGAAATCTAGGGTTTCACGCTAAGTTTTTAGAATTTTTGAAAATTATTTCAATAATTTAAATTCTAAAAATAATATTGAATAGAATAAATGCACAAAATTTTCTAAAAAAATAAAAAAATTGAAATTAAATTTTTTCACAAAATTTGAAGGAAAAACCCTAAGGGTACCTAGGGTTTTAGATTTATTCGAAGTAAGTTGGGTTCACCAAATGTTTTATTATTTTTGGGAAACTAGTGTGTAGTGCCTAAATAATAAGGGGTCTAGATTAAGGGAAAAATATAGTTTAGTATGGTAAAATATAGATTTTTATCAAGTAAATTACATGAGGAAGAGAAATAAACTTATCCAAAAATGGGTTGAAATGAATGATTTAGGAGGTAGAATTTAGGATGAAGGACTAGGACACTATCTAGAATCTAGATCTAGCCTTCATTCTATGATTGGATAAGAGCATCAAAAGTGGATAGGATTGGCACCGGCGATGTAGTCCACCTCTACCACTATTCTCTTGAGTATTTGAACTTTCTAGGTTTTGTTCACCAGGTTAGTGTGAGCCTGTGTACCAAATTTTAGAAGCTATAAGTCAACAGAGCTCATTGTAGGTATGTTTTAATCTTCAAAACGCTATATTCATCTGCACATGCAAACAAAAAATGCATCAAAAGAAAAAAGGGAAAAATTGGGTTAGGGGAAGAATGATCACATGATTTAGAATCCCTACTATCTTGATCATTATCTACATTAACCCTCACTCTAGGGTCTCAAATAAAATGTAGTTCTCCCTTAGGGAACATGCATAATCAACACACATGATAGATGCAAGAATGAATTTTGCCTAGGCCCTTCCTTGATCAAGCATGGAATTCTATGTGTGATGCATAATTTTGAGCTATAATACTAACTAATTTTTATTATGCCTAATGTGCCAAAGTAGTAAGTTCTAGATATAAAATGTCTTGTGTAGTCATTTATATAAGATACTCTTTATTTAAAAATTGGGAGTTTTATTTGCATTTGGTCAACATTAAAAAACTTAAGGAAACAACTAAAAAAGGGGTAAGACTCAAGTAGCAAAAGAAACTAACTGTTAGAACTCAAAATGGCCTTGGACAAGAGCATTAGAAATGGACACTAGTGGCACCGACATTGTATTCTAACCCCAACTCTCCTATCCTACAGTCCTAGGACCTACGGGGATAGGAAAAGGATAGAAAACCTGATTTGATTGAGGTGGAGTGATTGTTTAAAATTCTTGGGATGACCAAGAATAGGTAAAAAGGTGACTTAAGCATAAAACAAGCCCCAAATGAATAAAATGAAAGACATGGGTAAATGTGAACAAAGATTATATTCTCCAATCAGAGTCTCTTATAAAAGGACTATGAAAATACATGATATGTGTGGTTGCTTGACCAATTTAGGGTGTATATAAAGGATCACTAAAAAAGACTAAAGTATCCAAAACATCTCCAAAAGACTAGATTCTTCTCTTGTAGAAACCCTAAGCTAAGACTCTCAAGTAGAATGGTGAAAGAAATGATTGTAAAGAAGTGAAAATGAATAACAACTCTTGATATCTCTAAAATAATGGTGAAATAGATGTGTTTAAATAGGCAGATCTAACCCTAAACCTTTTTGAAAGTTTTGGCCGATAGGGTTGACCCAGTCAACCTAGTATCATTATTGGAAAAAACTCACTAGGTCACAAACTAGGTTGGCCAAGAGATGACCTAGACCCTAAATAAAATTTTCCAATAAGAGTACAAAGTTGACACAACTGACATAGTCATGAAAACTATCAAAATCAATTTTAGGTTAGAAAAAGGGCTAATGAAGGTGGTAAATTATTAGAGTGTGAAAAAGAGGAGGCCAAGCTTAGGGAAATGTTTTTAGGAGTTAGTTGGATTGATAATAAGTGGAAATAAATGACAAAATCCTATGAAGCACCAATGGTTTTCCCACCCCTTTTTTGGTGCACTCTTTAAGGTGTGCACTCAGAGAGATTGAGAATCGACAGGTTCCTACAAGATAGAAAGCATCATTATTTGATAAAAGTTGAAAATATTATGTCTATACATATACCCCAATCAAATATCATCATGTTTCATTTAGGTGCAATAGGGGATGGTTCTTCAAGAAAGAACATAATAACACACAATGTTGAGGCTAAACAAACTTGTAGTTTTTTAAAGCAAAAATAATTAAAAGTAAATGATTGAAAGGGAAATAACTAAAAAGTAAATGTGATGTGCACATTGAGTTACCTTTATCACTGGATGGTTGTCTACTATGTTTATATTTTTTATTATAGAGGGTACAGAGAATTATTTTGACAAACCCAAAAATACAAAATTAAAGAGCAAAAACAAACAAATGTAAGAAAGCCAAGATAACAGGTGCTATGTGGACAGGACGTACTTGGAAATTTGGCAATATGGAGTGAAAAATGCTATGTTAGACAAAATGACCAAGTAAAAATTTAAATTAAATTAGGTAACTAATAAGTCCAGGTTAATAAAGACCAAAAAACTCAAAAAAGTAAACCTTAAGTAAGAAAGGCAAGCTCACCAAGTCAAACCAAGGATACATGTTGAAAAGATGGTAATGAAACATCAATGTAAAATAAGTAACAATCCTTACTTTAAACAAATATGGGAAAGTAAAAATGGTAAAATAAAATTGATGAATAAGTAGTAACAATCCTTACTCAATCATCAATAGCAAAAGGTGCATGAAAGGGAAAACAACATTGGTGAGTGAGAAGTAACAAGTCAACCTCACTCAATAATGGAAAAAGTACATGAAAGTAGAAATGGACTTAGGTGTCTATAAAAAGGGTGGTATAAAAATGACAAATGATAAAAATAAATCAAGTCATATCTAGAAATGTATATCCATGGTGTAAATAAAGTAATCCATAGTTTTTCAAACATATTATTTTATTGTAAGGATAGATAAAAATGAAACAAAGTAGTGCTAGCATGTTTTTAAGATGTGAAGAATAAGGAAGTAGAAAAGAGGGAAAATAAATTTGAAATAATGTGCCTACCAAGGGGGGAAATTAAATGGGTGGAGGGGAGATGAATGAAAAACCAAGGTAGAGGAACTCTTTATTTAATTTAAGACACTCAAATTAGGTTTGTCAAAACAAAAGGACTTTTGACATTAAGGACTCTGAAGAACTTATCTTAGACACACAAGTTTTAGGTCAACAAATGAAGTATGTAGATAATCCCATGAAGGCTATATGCATGAAATTTTAAATAGACCTACCTTCCCACAACATGTTCCCTATTTATCAGGACCCCTTACAGAGCCATCAGTCTACTGCAAAGATTGGGTAATTACATGAGAAAGTAGGTATCACCATAGAGTTTGTTGAATTATCCTATTCCAATCTACTGGTTTATCATACCCCAATGGACATTGGCTCTATTGTGAGACTAACTATGGATTTTGAGCTTTGATTGGAAATAGGAGACGTGCTTGTAATCACATATTTTGGTGTGATTTTGACATTTGAGATTTATATGTTGACTTTTGTATATAATTTATTTTTGTTAAATGATTTGTATTTTGACATTCTTGATGGATTTTTATATTCCTCCTCTATACAGATTTAGAAAACCAATCATGGTTGCTAAGGATGAATTTCATATGAATACTTGAGACTTTATTGATAAGAGAGAGAACTTAGAGAGCATGGTGTCTAAGAGGCTAGTAAATTTAGGTGAAATAAAGTGTTATCTTGATTTTGAACTTGTTTTATCCAATGTGGAATGAAAGGAAAGGAAATCAAGAGGAATAAAACATGAAACAATTTGAATTACTTCAAGTTGCAAAAAATGTATAAAAGGGTGAAAAGGGATATAATGATAGTAAAGTGTGACTATTTATCATAAGAATGAGGTAAATTTAGGACAACATGCTAACATAGATTGTCATTTAAATTTCATCTATCAAAAGAACCAAAAGTGAAAGTTGAGAATAAAGATCAAGAACTTATAACCATTATTAAACACATTTTAGAAAAGAAATGATAAGATAGTGATTTTATGAGGAAGGCCAGGTCCTATCCATGGTCTTACACTACAACTCATAAAAGAGAAACACATGAGGGTGCCAAAAAATACTGCAAAAATAAATGGGGTAAGAAACATATGGTATTTGTGAGGAAGGCCAAGTCTTATCCATGGTCTTAAATCACAAAATAGAAACCCAAGGGGTGCCAAAAAGTGTGTAAAAATAAAGAGGATAAAATTACATCATGAATAATGCTAGGTCATATCCATGGTTTTACAATGTAACTCATGAGAAAAAAGGGAATCCAAAAGACCAAAAAGGACTAAGGTTTGTGAAAAGAGAGAACTATTTCAAAGGGTGAGGCCCATGTAAGTATCCTGAAAAAAGTGTTAAATTGATAGCATATAGAAAGCATGAAAAATAAGGGAAGAATTAAGCAAAATACTTCTAGAGGAATTGTGCATTGGTGGGCTCTTTGAAAACATGGACTTCATTGGTTTGAAGGTGATAGGTACTTGGACCAGGGATATCTTTGAATAAATAGAGGCCCCACCATTTTTGGGTGTATTCACCTTCTTTGTCATGAGTGTAGTATAATTTAAGGACAAGATCACCAAATATTAAATGTGCAAACTTTAACTCATTTGTTATGTTGTTTGGTAATACATACTTTGTATTGGTGATTATGTTGCAAAGTAGAAAGATGATGTTCATCAAAAAGATCGAGAGCATGAAGGCAAGATTTACATAATTCTTTATTGGGTATTATATTATGAAGAGATATAAGAAGAGAGGGAAGATCAACTTATAATAGAAGGACTAATTCAAAACCATACACTAGAGAGAACGGTGTTGCCCTAGTCGCAATATGAATGTTAGTGAGGTAGGCTCAAAGAACATGATAGAGGTGAAGGTGTCAATATATGTGGGTTTCATGAATTGTCTTTTGGAGAATTTTATTAAAAAAAAAATTTGGTGGCTTCAGCTTGACCATTACATTATGGATGATAGGGTGTGGAGAATTTGTGATTGATTTTTAATTTAGCACAGAGCTATTTGACATCTTTATTTTCTAAATTAACACCATTGTCAAAAATATATATATGCTAAATTAAAAAATAAATTGAAATGTTGATGACACCCTTATCGTTGGAATAAATTATGTTGGTGGTCTTTTTGATGGGTAAGACAAATCCCCAAGGCCTGATAGGTTCTCAACTACTTTCTTCACCATTTATGGGATATTATCAGAGATCAAGTGGTTAGTATGGTGAATGAGTATTAGTAAAAACAAAAAGTGGCTCTAGACATCAATTACACTTTCATCTCTATGGTGCTTAAAGGTGAGTCACAGTTCCCTTTCAAAAATCTTTGACCTATTTATCTCTATAACACGAGTTATAAAATCATATTTAAATCCATCTCATTTAATCTCAAACAAACTATTGAATAATTTGGCTCCCTATTAAAATAATTCAACCCCCTTGCATGTTAAAACTTGTCATGAGGTCTCCTAGGTCCTAAAGTGTCCATCATGGTCATGGACTAAGGTTAAATAGTTTGTCTCACATTGGTCATATGTGTCATTTTGTCTTAATGTCATTTATGTCACCTTTGAGCCACTTTGATGAATTATACAATTTATTTATTAATATAAGTGTGTAAAAGTGTTATTCAATGTCCCATGTATCAGGTGAATGTTAGGGGACTATTAAATAATTGAAAATTTGTAGGGTTTCATGTTGAAAATAAAAAGATAGCTAAAAAATGAAGAGTTTTGAGCGGTTGTATAAACTGTACAATAATCATGGCATGTGTATCAGAATTTAGAGTGAACCTTAAACTCCCCATAACTCATTTAAATGTTCATATTACCTTGAAAACTCCAAAAATGATAAAAACCAGTTTAGCTTCTCCATCGCTCTCTTGTGCAAGTCAGGACTGGTCAACCATTTTTCTACTGGTATGGATTAGAGGGGAAGAGTTGAGAAGAATGAATTTAAAGGATTAAATTAGTCCTTGTGAGCTTAAATTCCATCTAAATATATTTTATATTTATGGATTGTAATTCAAGAACCATCTCTAAGAATGATAGTGACTTCTAGTTGACTGTGCATTCCCAACACTTATAGGTTTTCTCATTTGTTGGTATGATCTAATTTTTACGAGTCTTAAAATAATTATTCAAGGTAATGTTATTCATCCTTAGATGGTTTTCAAAGACTAGTTTACACATGTGGATATGGGTATGCAATTAGAATCATCCTCTTTATGTTGGAAGTGTAAATATAGTGATCTATAAAATATGTTTCATAGTTAGAGAGTTACCCTTGTGTAGATGACTTCATATCGAAGGTAATAACACACCTGAATTCTCCTCTCAAACATGTAAGGTCATTTATCCATGAAGAGTTTAGATTTAATAAACTTTAATGTTGATAGAGATGATTCTTAATTCAACGAGCAAGAAACTGATTAGAACTCCATAATATATAGTCATATGTAGTTATATACAGAACATGGAAGGTCATTCAACAACCAAGGCATAGGTGATATTCAAAACCAAGACTTGGATGTGATTCTTAAGACACTCAAATTTCATAGACTGGTTATTTTTGAGTTGTGGAGCTAAAAGCTTCACCAATGAGCAAATGCAGGAGTTGCTGGAGTCCACAGTCACCGTCGACAGTCAGGGATCGACTAAAGGATGTCGACGTTGGTAGTGGATCGGCTGACATCGGTCATAGTAGACTAGCAAGGACCGACGTCGGTCACCTGTGCATCCAGAATGCTATTTCCATGGATGAACAGATTGTTTGCATGGAAGGCTGAACTGTTGGTATTGAGTCCACATTTCTATTTTAAGTAGAACTATTTTTGAGCCCTTGATTAGGAGGTGCATATAATGGTTGTGAATGCATGCTCATGTTTCCTAATATTATATATAGGATTAGATATTCATAGCTTATTGGACACAATTGTTATTGTAGAACAGTATTGTAAAATATATGTGTATCAATCCAGGTTGTTGGAATTGATTGTAATTGAGAGAGAGAACTCTTGAGGGAAAGAGATGTGGAAAGAGATCTGTACATCTGAGAGAGGTGTGGAACAAAAAAAGTTTTTTCAATTTTAATTCCTTCTAGAAGAGTTTAATACAAGTTTTTAGGGTGGTTTCTTATATCTCATGTTCTTTGCTATTTCTGATTCTAGTTATCATTCTGGTTTAATTCCGTGTTTAATTGCTTTCACACAGTAATCAAGTTTATTGGTTGATCCCCAACAAGTGGTATCAGAGCTCAGGTTGACTAACAGGGGTTTTAGATCTGGTTAGTGATTGTTGATTATAGGTCACTCACAGAAGTTTTTGTTTGAGTGGGAGAAGCAATGGCAGAAGAAAGTAAATTGAGAATGGAGAAGTTTAATGTCAAGAATTACCGATTATGGAGAATGCAGATAGAAGATTATCTATATCAAAAAGATCTATACTTACCGTTAGGTGGAGTTTCAAAGAAGCCCACAGACATGGAAGATGAAGAATGAAAAGTTCTTGATAGAAAGGCTCTTGGATCTATAAGATTAAGTCTAGCATCTATTGTGATATCTAATTTATCACAGGCAAAGTCAACAGTAGAGTTAATGACTACTTTAGCAAATTTATATGAAAAACCCTCAGCTTCAAATAAGGTATATCTTATGAAGCAGTTATTTAATTTGCAAATGCAGGAAGGTGGATCTGTATCTAATCATCTAAATGATTTCCATGGAATTGTAAATCAATTAAATTCAGTCAAAATAGTGTTTGATGATGAAATTAAAGCTCTATTAATCTTATGCTCTTTACCTGAGAGCTGGCATAGCTTGGTAATGGCAGTTAGTAATACTGCATCTGCTTCAAATATTTTAAAAGTAGATGATGTTGTTAGTGTAATCTTGAATGAAAAAATTCGTAGAAAAAGCACAGAGGAAACATCAGGGAATGCTTTAAGTTTTGAAAGTAGGAAAAGGCAAAAAGAGAAGAGCAAGCAAGCGAGATCAAGGTCTAAGTCAAAGATGAGAGGTAGATCCAAATCCAAAAATGGCAGAAAGATAGCCTGCTGGAATTGTGGAAAGATAGGGCATATGAGCAAAGATTGATGGTCAAAACCTAAAGAGGACAATCAGCATGAAGGTACAGAATAAGAAGCAAAAGTTGCAGGTATTGTTGCATAAGATGCTCTTATATTCTCTTTGCATAATAATATAGAATCTTGGGTTTTAGATTTTGGTGCCTCTGTCCATGCAACCCCAAATAGAGAATATTTCAGTGACTATGTCCATGGAGATTTTGGAATAGTTTATTTAGGGAATGATGAGCCTTGTAAAATTATTGGAAAATGAAAAGTGTAGCTAAAAATGTAGAATGGCAACACATGGGTGTTGAGAGATGTCATGCATGTACCCAACCTGAAGAGGAATCTGATTTCTATAGAAAAGTTGGGGGATGAGGGTTGCATAGTAACTCTCACAACTGAATCTTGGAAGGTTTCCAAGGGTGCACTTGTATTGGCCAGAGGTAAGAGAGTAGGTACTCTCTATTTATGTAATTGTATTACTGATAATTCCACTTCTATATTATCTACTTCAGATGTAGATGCAAAGTTGTGGCACCAAAGGCTTGGCCACATGAGTGAGAAGGGAATGACAATACTTAAGTCAAAAGGTAAGCTTTCAAATTTGAAAATCATAGATTTGGAATTTTGTGAGCACTGTATTTTTGGGAAACAGAAGAGAGTGAGTTTTCTCAAGACTGAGTCAACAAAGAAGAAGCACAAGTTGGAGCTTGTTCACACAGACGTGTGGGGACCAGCTCAGGTTGCTTCTATTGGAGGATCACAGTACTATGTTTCTTTCATTGATGATGCTACAAGAAAGGTATGGGTCTATTGTATAAGGAAGAAATCTGATATTTTTGACACTTTTAAGATTTAGAAAGCTATGGTTGAGAATGAAATAGGTAGGAGATTGAAGTGCCTTAGATCTGACAATGGTGGTGAGTTATGCAGCTATAAGTTCAACTGGTATTGTTATATGAATGGAATACATAGGCAAAGGATGGTTCTAAGGATGCCTCAACAAAATGGTGTTGCTGAAAAGATGAACAGAACAATAATGGAGCGTGCACAGTGTATGAGGTTGCATGCTAGTTTGCCCTTACAGTTTTGGGCAAAAGCTATGGATACTATAATTTATCTGATTAACAGAGGACCCTCTATAGCTCTGGATGGTGGAATTCCAAAAGAGGCATGGACAGGTAAAAAGGTAGATCTTTCATTTCTTAGAGTATTTGGTTCTGAAGCTTTTGTGCACGTTGATAAGAAAAATAAAAAGAAGCTAGATGCTAAGTCTATGAGGTGCATATTTATTGGTTATGGCTCTAGAGATTTCAGGTTCAGGTTTTGGAATCTAGGAACTAATAAAAAAATTAGGAGCTGTGATGTTGTTTTCAATGAAAAAGTGATGTATAGTGATTAGCTCAAGAAGTTGAATCAATCTGAGCAAAGCAATGGAGAATTGGATGAGGTGACAATCCAAAATGAGCTTGCGAGAAAGATTAATCACAGACATGAAAACATAGAGACCGACGTCGATCAGGAAGGAACCGACATCGGCAGTACAGGAATCGATGTCGGTCAGACAGTGATCGATGTCGGTCAGGCAGGAATCGAGGTTGGTCATGTTGAACCAATGTCGGTCAGTTACAGGCCTGGAGGTGATTGAGGACGATCACTGTCAGAGAATTTAGGTGGATAGCATGTTGTGAATGAGTCTCAAATGCCCATCAGGAGGTCAGAAAGGGTAAGTAAACCTCCAATTCAATATTCCCCTTCATTATACTATTTATTGCTTATTGATGGTGGAGAACCAGAGAGTTTTGATGAAGCAATACAAGTGGAATCCAAGAATCAGTGGGAGCTAGGCATGAATGAGGAAATTGATTCTTTGAAAGAGAACCAAACGTGAGATTTGGTTGAGTTGCCAGCGAGAAAGAAGACACTGAAGAATAGATGGATTTACAGATTGAAAGAAGGTGAGAATGGACAGATGAGATATAAGGCCAGGTTGGTAGTGAAAGGATTTGCACAGAAACTAGGTATTGATTTTGGTGAGATTTTTTCTCCTGTAGTTAAAATGACTTCTATACGGACTGTATTGTCTTTAGTTGCTATTGAGGATTTGCATCTTGAGCAACTTGATGTTAAGACAGTGTTTCTTCATGGAGATTTAGATGAAGAAATTTATATGGAACAGCCAGAAGGATTTGAGGTCAAAGGTAAGGAGAAACTTGTGTGCAGATTGAAGAAAAGCATGTATGGTCTCAAGCAAGCTCCTAGACAATGGTATTTGAGATTTGACAGGTTTATGACTGAGCATGGCTATAGTAGATGTCAATCTGACCATTGTGTATATTTTAAGAGATTGGATAATGGTAGATATATTATTCTATTGTTGTATGTAGATGATATGCTGGTTGCAGGATCACACATGCAGGATATCTCTAAGCTTAAGGTGAAATTAGCTCACATATTTGCCATGAAAGATTTGGGAGCAAAAAAAAAATCCTTGGCATGAGTATTAAGAGAGACAGGATAAATCACAAGTTGATTTTGTCTCAAGAGGATTATGTGAACAAGGTGTTGAAATGGTTCAATATGCAGGATGCAAAACCGGTAAGCACACCTATGGCTGGACACTTCAAGTTGAGTAAAGAACAGTGTCCTAATTCACATGATGAGGTAGAGTACATGAGGAAAGTTCCATATGCTTCCACAGTTGGGAGCTTAATGTATGCAATGGTTTGTACTAGACCAGATATTACCCAAGCAGTGGGAGTTGTAAGTATATGGCCAATCTAGGGAAGGAGCACTGGAAAGCAGTTCAATGGATCCTCAGATATCTGAGAGGGACCAGCAGTAGGCATTTGTGATATGGAGGTTCAGACACTTCTCTACATGGTTATGTAGATTCAGATATGGCAGGTGATTTGGATGGTAGAAGAAGCACCACAGGATATGTTTTCACTGTTGGTGGAATGACAGTTAGCTAGATTTCAAAGTTGCAAAAGGTTGTTGCCTTGTCAACTACAGAAGCAGAATATATTGTAGTCACAGAGGCTAGCAAAGAGATGATATGGATGACACGGTTCATTAAAGATCTTGGAAAGGAGCAAGAGAGTTGTAGACTATACAGTGATAGTCAGAGTGCAATTCATTTGGCTAAGAATTCAGCCTTTCATTCAAGAACCAAACATATACAACTTAGGTACCACTTCATTAGACAAGTATTGGAGGATGGTGAGTTGAAGCTTGAAAAGATCCATACAGATAAGAACCCTGCTGATATGTTAACCAAGCCGGTAACAAAGGAGAAGTTGAATCTTCATTCAACTTTTGTTGGTCTTCAAGATTGAGTCTAAAGATGGAGAAGCTAGAAGATGTTGTTGTACAGGTACAGGTGCAGCTATTTATCTCCAAGTGGGAGATTGTTGAGTTGTGGAGCTAAAAGCTTCACCAATGAGTGAATGCAGGAGTTACTGGAGTCCACAGTCACCATCGACAGTTAGGGATCGACTGAAGGATGTCGACGTCGATAGTAGATCGACCGACGTCAATCACAAGCAGACTAGTAGGGACCGACGTCAGTCACCTGTGCATCTAGAATGTTATTTCCGTGGATGAATAGATTGTTTGCATAGAAGGATGAACTGTTGGTATTGAGTCCGCATTTTTATTTTAAACAGGACTATTTTGAGCCCTTGATTAGGAGGTACATCTAATGGTTGTGAATGCATGCTCGTGTTTCCTAATATTATATATAGGATTAGATCTTCATAGCTTATTGGACACAACTGTTATTGCAGAACAGTATTTTAAAATATATGTGTATCAATCCAGTTTGTTGGAATTGATTGTAATTGAGAGAGAGAACTCTTGAGGGAAAGAGATCTGGAAAGAGATCTGTACATCTGAGAGAGGTGTGGAAAGAAAGAAGTTTCTTCAATTTTAATTCCTTCTGGAAGAGTTTAATATAAGTTTTCAGGGTGGTTTCTTGTATCTCTTGTTCTTTGCTATTTCTGATTCTAGTTACTTATCATTCTGGTTTAATTCCATGTTTAATTTATTTCACATAGTAATCAAGTTTGTTGGTTGATCCCCAACAGTTATAATATCCCCCAAAAAAATGATTCAAGTGCAAATTTGATAAATTTGATGAAAGGGAACATTTACCTTAATTCTTTGCATAAGGGATATTGCATCACATTTTAAGCTCTGTTAGTGAAGTTTCTTGAGGGCAAGTGGATCTAGTTGTTCATGTTAGTGGAATGAGCCTAGAAGTAACTTATTAGTATGAGGTGAAGTGGTTAAATCAAAAATAAATGGATATTAAGTGACTCCCAAGTTAGGCAAGTGTTCACTATAGGTATTCAGTGATATATAGTGTTTTGAGCTCAAAGAAGCCTATGACTTGCAAGCTTATGATTATTTGATAGTGTAGATATTAGAGTATGTTATGAAGATATGAGATTATTTTAATGAGTGTGGAAAGGTATTAATGACCTCAATAATAAATTAGGTGTGAAATATAGTGTTCAAACCCAATTGACACCTATAGGAATATTCTTGTCTTCCCTAATGGTCACCTACAGGTGACATAATCATATAAACAGTGGATTAGGCTAAATAAGGAAGAATGCTAGTTGGATGATGAGTAGAGGTATGGAAATAGATGATCCTAATGACCTCAGATTGAGTTAATGGTATTTAATATAAGCCTCAAACACTAATAATCCCCTATAGGAACCCTTTGTTTCCCTTGAAGTGAACCTATAGTCTGAGTGCAAACTAGTACTAGCTCATGGATAACTATAGTTTGGAAGTATGAAAGAGTATGTGATGGATGGATATGGTGGAAACCACTATCATAGTGGTGATGATATATCTCCAAGTTTTATCATTATTTAGGAAAGCTAGCCTATAGTACTGAGCGTCAAACACAGTCTAGTTAAAATACTGCATACAGTCCTTCATAGTCACAGGAATAAAAAAGCTAGTCTTTAGATAATTTTATGTTAAAGACTATTGGAATATGATTAGGATTTGTTAATTTATAAATATTATTTTTATGACCAAGTTAATCTCCCTATGATTTAATTCCATCCATACAAATAGGGGAGAAGCCCTCTTTTCTATCTCAGATAAAGGGTAGTCCATGAAAACATAGTCTACAGGCTAATATGTGAGAAGTAAAAAAAGGAGTGGAAGGGTATTGGAATCATATCAGTATGCTTTATAAGTTTTTTATGAGGATTATTAGGTATATATAATACACCTAAACCATTGAAAACCTACATGTGGGTTATATACCTAGTCACACACAGACTAGGTCTATTAGGCCTAAATCCTCATGGCCTTTATATTATTCTAAAGGACTATATAAACTTAATATAAACTTTGAGAACATTTATATGAGGTTTTAGGATATATCATACCTATATTTTTATAATAGACAACACAAATTTTGTCATTCAAACCTAATTTCTTTGCAAGCCTACTCAGAATGCTTTGTAAGAGTTTGAAGATTAATTTCATTTATTCACCCATGTATGGAGGGATTTCATGGTGGATAAAGGAGTTGGGAATTATTTAAGGGGGATATAACTCAAATTCATTTGGATTTTTTTAAAGTTTCAATGTTAGGATTTTATGAACAATCCTTAACAGTCCAAGCCACTCAAAACCTTCTCAAAACCCTTATTCAAACCCAATGCATAATAAATGGTGGGATATGCATTTAATGGTGGTCAAATGATCATGGAAGTGTTTGTAAATTGTTCATAACTTCATAGGATCCATAAATATCATTTATTTCATATTTTCTTCTATATAAAATAACCTAATTTGGGGTTTTCAGCAAGTTTTGATTGATTTTATAGGTGGAGGGAACTAATAAATGAGAGTATTGAAAAGGGTATTTAGAGACTTGTTTAAAATATCCATTCTCATTTATAATAATATTCAAGAAATAAAACCTCTTATATAGTTCATCCACTATAGGCAATCCCAAATAAGACAGTGAGAATGAAATGACTACCTAGTGTGAAAAGTGAGAAATGTGACAATAAAGATGTGGAGGTCTATTTGGTACAATAGAGGATAAATATGTGACCTAGAAGGATATATGTTTTTCTATAAAAATTAAGTCATAAAATTTTAGAATGATCATTGGCATAACACAGAACTCAATGAGAGATTTTTGACGTAATTTAAACAGGTCAATTTTGAACCCATATGTGCAAGATATCGCATGTTGAAGATCAAATAGTGAAAAAGGTGACATAGTAATGTGGCATAATGGACCAATGGTGCAATGACATGTGGTGGTAAGTTGGATTAAAAAAAATAGTTTGGATGGAACATCCATTTGGAGATCAACAAATGTCGAATGGAGAGTGGTCCATGTGGTAGGTCCTCAAGCCACCACGTGGCTTGCCACCACTATAATATCCATTGACGAATTACCTTTTGATAATATAATTATTCACTATGGGTTAAAAATTGGAAGCCCACCAATTTATCATGGTTTTCATAGCCCATTGTAACATGCCACATCCATAAGCCAACCAAACAACCCACATACCAAGTTTGCCATGAAGGTTCCATACCACCCACCCCATGAATTTCCACGATAATGCCAAGACTGTAGAATATTCCCAATGCCTATGTATAGGCATTATCTACCATGAAATTCATTGTATTTCAATACTAAAATTATACCCACTTTACCAATGTGGGATAAAAACATGTGCATTAGCCATGAACCAAAGGCTACAGATTCAAACCTTGCATTTTTGGGTAAAAGGATAGTGATCCCACCACTGCACCCATGGGTTTAAGCATTATATAAAGTTCTCAACGTGTTATTTAAAGGCATGTTTTTCAATGTATTTCTATGGAGACAAGGCATGCATAAGGGTGTTTAGAGACTTAGAGAGATTTTTAAAGGCCTCAAGCTATATAATTTTGGTTTGAGAGTATCTCTTTGATAAATTTAATCCCATAAAGATGATTTGAGAGACTTCTAAAGAAATAGTAAATCTATTTTGTGATAATTTAATGGAGCAATCCTCACTTTGAGTGGATCCAAATATGTATGCTATTGTGCCAAACTTCATTATCAAATTAGTTTAGTATTTATATCAATTTATCTCATTTATTATTATTTCATTGTTTAAATTCAGTATATTATGGATATTTAAAATCTGTTATTAAATTTTTTAATCATTTAAAATATTGATTTGTATTAAATCCTAAATTTAAGGTTTTGATCCATTATTCAAGTGTGTTTTCATTATTATGACACTTGATTATTATTGATTACAGATCAGATTTTTGGTGTCAAAGTAGAATTTAGTATTTAATGGGATTGCTAGTGTATGTTGACAAGGTTTATATCTGAGCAAGGTGAAGGAGAATTGGCCAAGTAAAATCTAGAGGTTGGATCAAGACGTACTGCAGAAATGGGAGTTGAATTTGAGTTTGAATGAGATTTTTGATAGGCCTTATTGGAAATGAAGGATATGGTTGATGAGATTTACCATGAAAGATGAAGAAAAATAGAGCATGATGAAGGTGGCAAAATTTTTGAAAAACCTTCCTCCTCTTCGAATGATGATAAAGACAAAAAAATCATTGAATCTCTTCCTTCACTAAAGCTAGGTATTAAGTTTGAATTGTTGATGTTTAATGGTGAGATTAATTCAAAAAAGTTGGATAACTGGATAAAGAAAATTGAAGTATATTACAAGGTCTATAAGATTGTAGATGATGAGGCTAAAATTCACCTAGCTACTCTTTGAATGGGTGGCACAACTCTCATTTGGTGGGAGAGTAAGTTGAAGGAAAACAAGTTTAACATAGGTAACTCGATTTCCAATAAGAATAAATTTGTTGATGAACTCAAAAAGCAATTTTATCCTTTAGGCTATCTGTAATAAGCTATGATGGATTGGAAATCTTTTAGACAAACTAAAGGCCAAAGTGTTTAGGAATATACACAAGAATTTAGGAAAAAGGATTTACATTTGAATATTCCTCTTTATAAATAGGAAACATCGACTAAGTACATGCATAAGTTGTATAGTTACTTGAACACATGATTCTTGTTCTCAATCCCACTAATTTAGATGAAGCATGTGTTAAAGCAATTCATTTAGAGGCTAGAGTAAAATAGACAAAATAATATTTTCCTAAAAGTAAGCAATCCAATGTTAATCATTCTAGAGGAAAAAGTTCTAGAAAGGGTAAACAAAAATCCACTATTACTAATCATAAAAAATAGAGTAAACCAATTTGTAATCACTGCAAGAAAAATCATGATGAGTCTAAGTATTGGAAATTACATCCTAAGTTAAGACCTCCTAATAGGTTTAGGAATATTGATAAACAAATTAATATTGTGGTTCAGGATCTGGATTTAGACTCAGGTGATGAAATAAAGATCACAGCCATGAGTATGTAGAATTTTTTTCTCTTTCTATTTCTAGCACTAAGTCATCTAATGTTGCTTCCTCTTCAAAATAAAAAATTGTGCATGATGATAAGAAAAGAAATGAGTTATTCCACACTAGGGTTGTTTCAAAACATATTAATATTGACACTCTATTTGATAGTGGATCACATGCAAAGTTAATTTTTGAGGAGATTGTTAAAACATTCGGCTTACAAACAAATCCCCATCTGAAACCCTATCTACTTGGTTGGGTATGTGAGATGAAAATATGAAAGTAACCAAAACTTATAGATTGAAATTTAACATCACATCCAAATTTGTAGATGAGGTTGATATGGATGTAGTCCCTATGGACATATGTAGAATTATTTTAGGAAACCCTTATCTTTATGATAGAAAATCAATGTTTATAGGGAAGAGAATAAGTATTTGCTTATTAAGGATGTCATTAAATATATATTCAGAGTACATCACATTAAGATGAGTCTTTCCTTGGTCACAATAGGTAAAATGAAAATACTAGACAATTCAAGAAAGAATTTTTAGCTCATGTTGATTAATTCTAAGGAAAAATAATATTCCTAGGCTATGGAAAACTATGTTCCTAGACATAAGAATGAATTTGTTGAAATAATTTATATTTATGATTATGTGTTTCAAGATCTAAAAGGGTTACCCCCTAAAAGGGTAGTTCAACATGATATTCATTTGTTACAGGGTTCTCATCTCCCTAACATTGGTATGTATAGGTTATCAGTGGTGACAAATAAGGAAATCAAAAAGCAAGTAATGAAACTTTTGGAAAAGAGTGTTATTCATCCTAGTACATCTCTTGTTGGTTTGCCTATCATTTTGGTGCAAAATAAAGATGACACATGGTAAATGTGTGTTGATTTCCATGATTTGAACATAATTACTATTAAGAATTATTACCCTCTTCCTCATATTGATGATTTGCTAGATTAGTTAATAAATTTTATCTATTTCACTAGGTTAGACTTGAAAAGTGATTATCATCAGGTTAGGATTAATGATGGTGATATTTGGAAAACTACTTTTAAGACAAAAAAAGGATTGTTTGAGTGGTTTGTCATGCCTTTTGGGTTGTGCAATGCACCAGCTACATTCATGTGTTTGATGAATTATGTCTTCATGCCATTTCTTGATGATTTTTTTATAGTCTACTTAGATGATATTTTTATCTTCAATCAATCCTAGGAAGATCATGGGATTCATATTAGGAAATTCATGGATGCATTGAGAAGGGAGAAACTTTATTTGAAATTGTCTAAATGTGAATTCAGAAATACCTCTTTGGTTTACTTGGGTTATATTATAGGACATGGTGAATTAAAAATTGATCGTGTAAAAGTGGATGTTATATTTAAATGGCCTAAACCCAATAATGTAACTGAGCTTAGAAGTTTTCTTGGTGTAGTACAATATTGGAGGAAATTCATTACTAATTTCTTGCTTATTACATCACCCTTGCATTTTTTGAATAGTACTAAATAGGTCTTTTAGCGGGGAGGCATGCAACAAAAGCCCTTCAACACTTTGAAGACAAAGATTAGTACTGCTTTTATCTTGACACTTCTTGATTTAGAGTAGCCATTTGAGATCGAGATGAATGCAAATGATTATGCTATGGGAGTTATCTTGATACAAGGAAAGAAGTTAGTATGCTATCATTCTGAGACCTTCATAGGTGCGGTAAGAAACTATCTAACTTATGATAAGGAATTGTATGCATTGGTTCAAAGCGTTAAAAAATGGAAATATTACTTGATGGGCAAAGAAACAATGATACATACAGATCATCAGCCCCTTGAGTATCTCCAGTCATAGGCCAAGCTACAACAATCTAGGCATTTCTGTTGGATGGGTTTCTTGCAGCAATTTCATCTTGTGATCAGGTATAAGAAAGGTATTAAGAATAAAGTTGTTGGTATGCTTCCTAGGCCTCCTATGGTAGTTGCATCTATTCTTTTACAGCATGGTTCATTGACTCATGAAAGTTATAATGAATAAGATGTTGATGATGCTGACTTTAAGGATGTGTATAAAGATTTGATAAGTGGTAAACAGGTATAAGAATTAGACTATCATGTGCATAATGGAATTTTGTATGATTTGGGTAAACTTTACATTCCTCAAAATGAAAGGGTACACATGATTAGGGAAGCACATACTTATCTTATTTTTGGTCATTTTGGAGTTGGTAAAATGGTTGAACATTTGATCATGTATTTTTACTAGCCTTATGTGCAAGAAAGTTTTGCCAAATATATCAAGGGGTGTGTTCCTTGTGACACAAGTAAGCCTAGTAAGAGGAAACTGGGAATTTTCACTCCCTGACTTGTTCTTACCCATCCGTGGGAAAGTATTTCCATGGAATTTGTAAGGGGTTTGCCTATGTCATGAAGGATACGTGATTACTTGTATGTGGTAGTGGATATATTTAGCAATATGTGTGTTTTGATCCCTTGCACTAAGCATATTACAGGAGAAGGTATGACACACTTGTTCTTTCAGCATGTATGGTTCATTTTGGTTTGCCCACTTCTATTGTTTTTGATCAAGATTCTGAATTTCTTGGGGAATTTTAGTTAACACTATGGGAATTAATGGACATTAAGTTGAATAAGATCATTGCATTTCATCCACAAACTGATGGTCAGACAAAGGTTGTGAATCACACAATGGTACATTTGCTTAGGGATTATTGCAGTAAACATCCCATGTTGTGGATGAGCAATTATGCTATATTTAGCATGCTTATAACTATGCACTTCATTCTTCTAACGTGAAATCTCCATTCAAATTTTGTTATGGATATTTATCTAAATCTCCATTAGATATTTATTATGGATAGGATTCAATTGATGATGAATGCAATGATGTTTTTAAATCCAAGAAGTTAATTAAAAAGATACAATAGGTACACCAGACTGTCTGAGATTAGTTAGAGAAAAGCCAGGCAATGTACAAAATAAGACGTGACAAACATCGTGTTGATCACCAATTGGGTTTTAGGTGATTTGGTATGGATTCAAATCATTAAGGAAAGGTTGATAAGTGAGGGTAAAAAGTAGAAACCAACTCGATATGGTCCTTTTTGGATCACATAAAAAATTGGTAAAAAATGTTTTATGATTAGATTTGCCATCTTATATGCATATTTATTTAGTTGTGAATGTGGAAAATCTAAAATTATATGAGCCTTTGATGATTGTAGATCATGATGAGAGTGTACCATTCCTTCTATTGATGATTTTACTTTTGAATATCTAATAAAACTGTAAGAAGATATACTTCTTGACAAGAAGGTTCAAACTTCATGAAGGGGAGATGTTAAATATCTTCATATTGGTCTCAAAAGGATGCACATGAATAAGGAAAATGGATGGAATATAGAAAATTGAGGGGAAAATACCCTCACCTCTTTACCAATTAATCAACTTTTGGAGGTCTAAAAGCTCCTAGTGGGGAGGATTGATCCAGGAGGATCTATATTTTGGTCCAAAAATTAAGTTGTCAAATTGTAGAATGATCATTAGCAAATAGAGATTGACGAGAGCTTTCTAACATAATTTGAATAGGTCAATTTTGAGTCCATATACACAAGATGTCATGTGTTAAAGATAAAATAGGGTGAAAGGTGACATAGGTAATGTGGCGTAATAGACCAATGGTGCAGTGCCATGTGGCAGTAAATTTATGCATAAAAAAATGGTTTAGATGGAACATCCAGTTGGACGATTATAAATGTTGAATGGAGAGTGGTCCACATGGCGAGTCTTCAAGGCACCATGTGGCTTACAACCACTATAATATCCATGGATAAATTACCTTTTGACAATAGAATTATTCACTATGGGTTCAAAATTGGAAGCTTGCCAATTTCCCAAAATTTTCATAGTGCACCGTAACACGGCACATCCACAAGCCAACTAAACAACCCACATACTAAGTTTTCTATGAAGGATACATGCCACCAACCCATTCATTCCCATGATAATTCCAAGATTGAATAATATGCCCAATGCCTATGTATAGGCATTATCTACCATGAACTTCGTGGTATTTCAATACTAAATTTATACCCACTTTACCAATGTGGGATAAAAAGATATGCATTAGCCACGAACCAAAGGCTATGGATTCAAACCTTGAATTTTTGGGTTAAATGATAGTGATCCTACCACTGTACCCATGAGTTTAAGCACTATATAATGTGCTCAAAGTATTATTTGAAGGCATGTTTTTCAATGTATTTCTATGGAGATAAGGCATGCATGAGGGTGTTTAGAGACTTAGAGAGAATTTTAAAGGCCTCTAGCTACAAAATAGTTTGAGATTATCTCTTCGATAGAGTTAAGCCCATAAAGATAATTTGAGAGACTTATAAAGAAATTGTAAAGCTATTTTGTGACAATTTAATGGAGTGATCCTCACTTTGAGTGGATCCAGAGACATAGACTATTATGTCGAACTTTGTTATCAAATTAGTTTGATATTTCCATCAATTTGTCTCATTTATTATTATTTCACTCTTTAAATTCAGTATATTATGGATATTTAAAATCCATTATTAAATTTTGTAATCATTTAAAATATTTATTTTATTAAATCATGAATTTAAGGTTTCAATCCATTATTCAAGTGTGTTTTTTGCTATTATGACACTTGATTGTTATCATCTATGGATCAATATGTATTAAAAATGTGTCATAACACTTATACAACATGTTTCCATGAGAAATTTTAAGTCATTCTGATGGCAAGTGCGATGACAAGTCTAGAAAGGCTAGTGAGGAGTCAAAGATAGTGAATGACAAATGGTGTAGATGAGTCATTTAGTTGGGAAGCATATAAGGAATGTTACCATCAGGATTTCACCTTTTCCTAATAATGTAAATATGTATAAAACCTTGATGGTATTTTTAAGTATTCAATACAATTCTTCATCATCAAGATAGTTTTAAAGAAGAAGGTGAAGAGCCCTTACACCAACTTAAAAGAGAATGATGCATCTTTGATGGATACTTTTCTAAGACCACTTATTGAATTGTTCCCCACCTCATTATCTTTCTTTGTAATTGGTTTCTGAAGCTTGACACTTTTATTTATAACTCTTGAACTTTTATTTTTCTCTCTTTTCTTAGATGCTCTATAAATGCATGCCTTTTTTGTAATTGTATCTAATACACACCTAGTATGGCAAAGCCCTATTGGTTTGGTACCCTATTTTATCCTTTGAATAAAGTTATGAATATGATTTATTCTCTACACATCTTGCCTAAGTATTTCAATAGGTGTATTAGAATGACAAGTGATGAAGATATCACCAAAACTTGCTAATTATAGGGATAGTCAACTACGATATTGATAAATAACCTATTAAGGGACGTTTTACATACCTATTATAGGGTTATATGGATACTTCATAGAGTTTTATCATGATTTAAGAATGTATCTCAAATATTCTTAGTGTTAAGGTAATAAATACATAGAAATAAAACTTAGAAGGGATAATTATAGAACATGAAGTATTTCATAGTACAACTAAGTACGTTCATATCTTACGTAGTTCATAGAGGAAACATGAAAACATTTAATAAAAAGAATAGAGGATGCCTTATTATATTAATCAAAATACGTCAATACATACTATCACAGAGATTAACTCACATAATCTTACAATACAAACTTAAGGAACAAGTATTACATTAGTCTCATAGTAGAGGAATTACAAAGATAACAATTATGAAATCCATCAACCCTTTTTACATATAGATACATCCATAATATAGTTCGAAGACATTGTAGTTTCAACTCCCTATCTATTATGGGTAGCCAACTATGATAGGTCACTTTTAAGTTCCTCTATTGTTACTAACTCAAAATAATCCAACTGCATTCTGATCTGACTAAGCTAGTTAACAAGATTAAATGGATAGAAATGAAAGTTGTTTCTATAAATGAAGATACATGTGGACATGTTAAATAATAATATATTTAAAAATATGACATATATATTTGAATAATCTCTTGCTAACATTTTCCTAAACTTAAACTATTGTCTCATCCTAAGATAATGTCACAACAATATAGAATAGTGCTAAAAAGATAGGATGACTCCTAAGATTCATAGATTGCCTAGGGCATATTTTTAATGGTTTTCACCCTATGAAGACTATATAGCCACCCTTATGGGTTTCCAAATAATTAGTGTTATGTGACTCACTATGTATTTGTTTGAGAATAAAAACATAATAGTAAAATGTCAAAATTGAGACACCTATGCACTATTTAGGAAGTAGGAGGAGTTGAGTCCAACTGGCCATGGTCTAAAGAAAGAGGTGGTAGAGGAACCTTGTGTTATTGAATCTGGGCTTATAAATTGACTAGTGGAATGAACTAGGGAGTATTAAGCATAGGTGCAATAGCAAAATCAAAATCTAACAAATCAACTTTAAAAATTTTCCAATCCCATAGAATCTCCTGGATGAGATGAAGCAATGCTTGTAAGAGGCCTTGGGAAAGAATTAAAGCCTAGAGGTCTTCATTTTTAGTTTTGGGAGTAGTGTGGGAAATAATAATTCACTGATAAATATCTTGATGGAGGTTTATGAGCTTGTTCGAAAACCTCTTCACCTAAAGACCAACAAAAGTATTACACTAGGTGTGTATTTACCACTACTATAAATTCACCAACAAGGTGTCCTTGGTAGTAGAAGAGGCCCAAAGTGTGATATCTAGGTCATTCATAGAAGTGGTTGGATGAAGGATGGTTTCTTTATCCTGAGTAGTTTTTATGAATGCTAACTGTGTGTTACCCTAAACACTATCCAGATCATGCTTCCAGTCCATTAGTTATTGGGCTACTTGTATGGCCTATAAAGACACATCATGGATACACTTATGAAATTTATCTAGTAACTCCAAAATTAGTTTAATATTATATTTGATTCCCAAACCTTGGTTATATAGACTCTATAGTTTTTTAATATGTTGCTAATCTTAGGTCAATTATACAAGGAGAACTAGAAGCTTACGTGTAGTAGATATAATATCTACATTAAGGACTTGTTGAACTAGGATAAGGAAGACATCTTTAGTGAATTAACAATTTTGGTGCATATCAGCTCGTAATTATCTATCATCTTATGTCAGCTAGGCAGCTTTGTTCTATAGTGATGTAGCTTTCTATGCAATGCTCTCTTAAAAGGTAGCTGCACCTTCCAACTACATGGCTAATGATAATTATGAAACATCCAATGATGATTTTATAATGGGAATGTGAAGAGACAAAGCAAATATGGATGTCATTAGAAGTGCTTATTATAAGGGTGTAATGGGAAAGGAAAATGTTGTGCAGTGAGAAGAGGTCTATATAATGTCCCGTGACCAAAGACATTGAGTGGGGGGGGGGGGGGTTTAACAATAGGTAGCTTAGGTAGTTATTTTATTTTGAGATTCAATGGATTCAACTATGTTTCTAATTTTCCTATCAATTGTAGTGTTGCCTCTAGTTGTAGCTGCTCAACAACCTCCTTAGCCTTCTATGATTTTTCCTCTTATTGTTTCTTCACAACATCTTGAGTATCTCTTCAACATTTTGTATTATCCTTCATATTAATCTTTATCACCTCTATTGCTTCCTCTTTTTCCACTTATTTATGTAATTAATTCTCATATTCAACCCTATATTAGGAGGCCATCATAGCATTAGATTCACATATCCTTTATTCATGTAGTTCCTCCTACCTACATTGTTCATCCTCAACTTGAGTTGTTGCCACTTGGGATTCAACCTTGATAACTTGAGGTTGTGCCTATTACTCTGGGAGTATGTGTTGTGTTGTGGCTTCATTTTGATTCATCATTGCTTTGGCTTTGCACTTTTATTCTTGGTACACTTTATTTTTGGTAGCTCATTAGGCTTCCTCACAGGCTATCTATTGTTCCTCAACCATCAGTTGGTCAACTACAACTTATAAAAATTGAGGAGCATGATCCTAAAAGGGATATGAGGAGGGGATAAGTGTCTTCACTTGAACCTCCACTTTATAAACTTATGACTTATTGATGAGACACCTTGTGGGTTTTGGAGAAGACTCTATTGCTTAGGGTTGTATTGTAGAGTGTGTTTGAAATCAGTCTAGATCCTACGTAGGAATTTATAGTCTAGGGATATCTCACTTATGTTATGAGGTTTCCAAGGATGTCATAATGTGTGCTTCATGTGGGTGAGAGTTTTTAAAGGATTATCCACTAGAGGATAAAAAATGCTGGGATGTAGAGGAGAAGGAGGTAGTGGTCCTGCAATGAGGGCCTCAAGAATATTATGCAAATTTTCTTCCTCTGTGACCATGTCCACTATGATGAAAGATAGGCAAGTGGGAAAATCCACCCATATGTGTGATGGAACCTTATTTTTCACCTACACAATTCATATATATTTTCAAAAGCATTCTTTCTCTAGTTTTTCCTTGTACAAGTTTTTAGCCATATCAACAAACATGATTTAATACACTTGTTAATCTATGCCCAAGTCAAGAAGATCATAGTTAAACATAATATGAGGAACATTTAGATCATCTAACTAGGAATCTAGCTTCACATTCTATGTCGAGGAGGAGATGGGGATTTATAGATTTTAGGTACTTTGTGCCTACCAATATCTCTAGGTTATATGATAGATATAAGGGTTAGTATAGTAAAAGATCTTGAAGGTATCAACTATGGAGGAATTATTTGAAGAGGTGTCACTCATGTGGAAGCCATAGCCTTTTACTTATCGATATCTTGTTATGAAATTTACATGTCAATGAATAAATGAATCAAGGCACTAGGGACTTTGGTAAATTTATGGATGTGAATGGTGATGCCCCTAGGTAGCTTTGTGATAACTGCATGTTTCCCTAAGTACTATATCATGTCTGGAGGAATGTGTGGGTTTTTGACAATGATTTCAACCAATTCTTCCCACCATAATTTAAATTTCACATATTAGATGATATGCCCTCATTCTTATGTCCATACCAAGTTAGCAATTTGTAAATCAAGCTAGTAGTCTACATCTAGGTGTACCTCTCATTCAGGAGACTTCCATTATGTAAAACCAAAATTAAGACCAATAATTGGTACTAAAAAGTGAGGTTTGTATCCTAAATAACCTTATCAGTATTTTTGATGAGCTCAAATACTAAAAATTCAGGCCAATCAAACTCTTCCTAGTAGTGGATCATGTGGTGGGTAATGTTAATTACCCCCTTAGATATTTGTTTGGTGTTTTGGGTGGTCTACCAATACCATTTAGTAATGTAGTCTACCAATATGCACATAGATTCATCTAGGATTTCTTAAATCTCAATCCCTCTAGATATTCTTTCATAAACTTCATGCACATATGGCAGAATAGGTGGCACCTTGGACTTATATGCATCCATGGATTTTACTCTCATAGGGAGGCCTATCATACATGCCATCATAGTCATGTTGATGTATAATGTGATGTACTAGGATAGATAAATATTTTTATCATTGTAGCAACTAAGTTAAGTTTGCATGACTTTGCTCAAATCACCAAGGGTGCGAAAAGGAATCAATCACTCCACATTAGTGTTCTACAAAGGATCTATCTACACCAATGCTAGGGGTTGTGTACATTGAACTTGTTGAGGAGTAAATAATCATTATTGAGTCACTCGAATGAAGTCAAGGGATTCAGGGTCAAAAAACCTCATTTGATGCTGTGTCAATCTGATGCCATATCCTCTTTATGTTACATTACTTTGAAAATTTAGTTCAGCTCTTAGCTCACTATTAGATGCACAAGTTATTATAGACAAATTGATATCACTTGAAAACTTAGTAAAATTATAATGGAAATTAACTAAATGTCTTGATTTTATAACTTGTAGCATAGGAGCTACAAATCACATAATTTTAAATATATTTTGGTACCATTCAAGATCCACTCATGTGCTTTAAATATGCATGATCTTACCAATTAGAATTATCATAAATTTGCTTAGCTAACATACACTGTGGTATTCTATAATGATCCTGATACGATGTGGCCTCTGATCAATTTTAATGTTATTTCTTAATATTCCTTGATTAGATATTAATCCATAATATTGTTGACATGACCTTAACCATTGAGTACCTATCTTTCTATTAAGGGTCATAGCTAATCATTATTAATAGTTATCAAATTTTGATCTAAGTGCATCTATCATTTCCTCCACTTAATTTTTGCTTTCTATTGTTTCATTGCTTACCTATGAATGTCATCTTGCCATGGAGCTTGACATACTACTTCTCAAATCTTTATCTAAATTTTTTATTAACACACCTATAATCTATACAAAAAATAAAATCAAGCACAACACATAGTAGCCCAAAAAGGAAACCCTAAATTAACCCAGTGTAATCCTTCACCTATTATTGTTATGGTCCAATGTATTTTACTTGTAGAATTTTTGTCTATAGCCATTAGCTCATCCTGGTAAGAAGTTTCCTTATAAATCACATAGAACTACTGTACCCAGCTATGATATCTCATAGATAATGTATGGACCCTTCCACTCAATATTTAGTTTACCTAGAAAATTCTTGAATTTACTGTCATATAAGAGAACTAGATGGTTTAATTAGAATTATTTCATTCACATATTTTTTTCATGCTAAGAGTTTTGTATGTGCATTTGAATTTCCTACGTCTAGAATCAATATGTATTTCTTCATCCATGTGATTGAGGTACAACAACCTATGTTTGAGATATTATTCATCTCCCATACACATAATTCGAGTAATACATAGACTGGGCATAACATATTCAAGGGTCATCACAAATTATATCCCATACACCAACTAGAATGGTGTGAGGCTCATCTCACATTTATAACGTGTGTAATAAGCCCATAGTACTAAAGGAAGTCTATCATCCTAGTCATCTTTCTAGACATCACAAATTTTGGTCAACATCTTGCAAATGACCTTGTTCATAGCTTCTACTTAACCATTTTCTTACAGATGATATGTTGTGATCTTGTGATGCAAAATAAAAAATTCATCCATCAATGTTTTAACTATTTTATTCAAAAAATGAGTGCCTTGATCACTTACCAGTTTGATTTGGTTGTTGAAATGACTAATAATGTTTTTGTATAGGGATTTTACAGTATATATGGCTCCATAGCTTGGTGTTGCAGTAGATTCTACCCATTTTTAAAGTAGTCAATCATAATGATAATATACCTAGCTTTACTACATTTTATTGGTGGTTTTATGGGGCTAATAAAGTCAATGCCCCATTGCTTAAATGGCTATTGTGCAAGCATTGGTTGTAAGGGCATTTCATCCCATTAATTTTGTTTGCCCATTTTTTGATAGACATCACACTATTATGCAACCCAATGTGCACTTAAAATAGGTAAGGCCACCATAATCAACTTTGTAATACCTTTCTTGTAGTGGCATCCCCTACAAAGTGGCCTCCTGTAATCCCTTGATGTGTCTCTTGAAGGATTTGTGGTCTCTCATATTCTAAGATATTTCTATGAAAGACTTCATCTTTCCTTAAATAATAAATAGATCCATAAATTGTATTATAAGGGAGTTATTTTTTAATCAACCATTTCTTCTCCCTCTCTATATAATATTCAAGAAAGGTCTCATGTTCCAGAAATTGTGTGATATTTTGTAACTGGTCAGGGATTACAATAACCCAAAATAGATGGCTATCAAGGGACTCATTTGGGATTTATTTAGGTTCTTCACCATTGGTCAACCTACTCAAATGATCTGGGCCTACATTTTCACATCTTTTCTTTACATTGATGCAAATTAAGAACTCCTAAAATAACATCAGCCATCTAAAAATTCATCTTCCAAGTAGGGGCTTATTGATGAGGTATCACAAAACCTGGTGTCTCCAAGAGGTAATGTCTAAACTTATATTAGGTGAACATGATGGCCAATTCTTCCCACTCATTTATTGTGTAATTATTTTCAGCAAGAAATAATTTTTTACTTACAAAATGGATTGGATGGTTTAATCCTCCCTCTCCTGGCTATGTGAGAATGACTCCTAGTGAAATTCCAAAAGAATCTACATGGATATGAAATGATTTATTTTAGTTAGGAAATATTAAAATTGGCACAATGACCAATCTATGCTTGAGGTATATGAATGTTTTCTGGCATTTGGGAGTCCACAAAAACTATACTCCCTTTCATATCAACTTCTATAATGGTGTTGAGATCACAACATATCCTTTGATAAATTTTTGATAGTACCCTGTATTCCTAAGAAGGCTTGTATTTTAGATGAAGTAGTTTGTGATGGCATACCAACTATCACTGTGATCTTTGCTTTATCAACTAATATACCCTTACTGTAAACTACATACCAAGTAAAACACCAAATGGTGTCAAAAATAAACATTTATTTAAATTTAGATCTATCCTAAGAGCTCTGCACCTTTCTAACATCAATCTCAAGTTAGATAAGTGTTCTTTAAACAATGAGAACACTTCCCAGTCATCCAGGTAAACCTCCAAAAATTCATGAATAAAATCCCTAAATGTAGCAACGATGGCTCTAAAGAATATCATTAGTGTGTTTTTCAAGATGAATGGCATTACTTATAGGTGAATTATCCCTACTTTATTGTGAAGTTAGCCTTTGTTCGGTCATCCTTTGTGATCAGTATCTAGTGATAACCATTGAACCCATTCATGAATAAATAGAACTTGTGACCTACAACAGACTTTAGTACCTCATTAGTGAATGGAATTGGGAAGGGATAATTAACACAAGCATCATTTAATATGAAATAATCACCACAAATCTTGATCTCTCCCATCTTCTTTGGCTATACCACCATAGGACTTACCCAATTAGATTTTTCCATAGGAAAAATTAGTCCTTCTATGAGCATCTGATATGATTCTTCCCTAACCTTCATTTTCATGTTGGGGTTTATTTTTTAGGGCCTATTTTTGATTGTGATTACACACTCTTTAAGTTCAATGTGCATTTATCCAAGAGAGGGATCAATACCTTTGACTTCTATGAATGTGATTGAGAAGATGCCTTGATAATCTCTTAGAATCTATAACACTTCTGAGATGTCGACCTATGTCTAGTAATTGAATATATGAGCCAGATTAGGTATTTCCTCTATACAAATGTTCCCAATATGTTTTTTTAGAGGCTCTTGGTAAAAATTTTACTCTCCTTTAAGAATGGTTTCACAGAGTTGTCTTTCAACTTCTCATTCTAAAAAATGAATCTGTTATAGCTATATTCTTCTATTTTTTCTATGGGTTCCTATGGTAGTGGTTCTAGGTCTATTTTTGGTAAAAATAGATCTTGAAGATCCATATCATCTTTGTTGTCTTAGTCAAATTATTCCTCTAAGTAGTCTTGGATCTAGTGACATGGTTGGACTGCTCCTTGTTCTTGCTCCTAAAGTAGGGTATATAAATTTGATATTTCTTCAAAGTCAAAGAACAGATTCTATTTTAGAGTAGAATCCGTCATAGTTAGCAAAACCTCATTTCTCCCTTAGCATAGGAAAGTATCTATTTTCTATATAGATCAATGAACTATGGGATGATCTCTCTCAAATACAAAAGTCTATATGAAATATCTTTATATTTGTGCACAATGCTTTGTTTCTTTCCTACACTCTTGGTCAATGTACCATACCTTAGGAATGACCCCAAGAGTATAAATAAAAAGGTGAGGCCAATATTTCATAGCTATTCCTTCTCCCATCCAAACCTTAATATACCTATATATATGAAACTCAGGAGATTATCCTTCTTTTAAAATTGGCCACTCCTATCGCACTTCTTCTGGTAGCGAAAACCTTGCAATAAAAATTTCATAGGCTTGGTCCCATGTCATGTGGCCTTCTATGTATACTACCCACCATTTTTTAATAACCCCTTTGAGTACATAATTGAGATTACTGACCCTCTAATTCATATCAGGGACATATATTTAAAATCACATAAGGAATTCACCTACATGTTCAGTTGTGATGTACTGAGGTATCCATTTTTCTATTATGTATACCATATGCAGAGGTCACAGTTCATGGTCACCCTTGGCCCAATTCAAGATATGGGTATCTGAATCTCCACTTAATAAAGATATGTTATCCCAAGGTAACATACCATTAAGTGTTGGATTTATGTAATCCTTATCAGTGTATTTTTTTATAAATGAAGTCGACCTCAAACTGTGTTGGTGACCCCATATATATCGAGTGCACTTCCTACTTATTCAAATAATTATTTTGTAAAATAATTTGTAGAGGCACACCATGTAACTCTATATATTCTAAAACTTATGTTTGTAGACTAGGCTAGTTATAAATAAAAATACAGTCTATAGTTTGTAGAGCCTATTTCATATCGTCTATTATCACTTTAATCCAACTTGTTCATATAACTGCATAGGGATTATAGATCATTGGGGATGATATAACGATTTACATCTACTTTATTCAATGGAATAATGATGATCTTGTCATCCTGATGTGATTCAAGATTATTCATGACTATATTTATAGTCATTCACCCATCATAGGCCCATTTCTTCCCAATAAGAGCAAGATAGTGAGTGTTAATAGTATTCATGTCAATGACATTAAAGTCACCTTGAAAGCTAAGCTCTGTGACTTTAATCTCCACATCTTCCAACCATCTGATGGGTTTTACCTTCTTATAATCTACAAGGCTAAGTGTCATAAGACTGTAACTAAGTGCAGGTTATCTAATGACTTACCAAGTGGATTTAGGAATCATATTGACTGTGTGCCAAAATTAAATATAAAATTTTGCATTTTGTATCTAGATACTTTGATGTCCATTCTTGTATAGATATCCCATGGTTTCTTGGTCTTCACATATCATACCATCTTATCAATCAGTTGTTGGCATTTATGTGCACATTCTAATAGATTATGCAAGAGATTCATTATATTGTAGGATATATCCTTGTTGCATAAGGTACTAAGGATCTTCATAAAGTTAGTTAATGCAGTGATAACTAGTTCCTATTATAGGATTCACATAATCTGTCCATACATCTAAGCTTTTATGGTCGTATCATCTCCTTCAATGTTTCCTTATTTTTGGATATTCTTGAGAATCTATGTAGTTTCCCTCATTAGGCTTTGATTGACACTAGGCTCTAGATACTTATCAAGATACACTTTCTTTATCCCATTGTTAGTAGACATATCTAATGGAGTAAGTCCTTGTACTACATCTTGTTGTCATTTGACAGCCTGCACTAATGCATTATAAATTACCTATTCTTTTACTATGTTAACATTACACAAAACTTTATCTTTGCATTGACTCTCTAGCATTGGGTAGTTCTTTGTGTCATTCTGATCTAAATTTTTGTAATAGGCATAATATGACTATTACTAATAATTATATAGATAGTTACATTTACATGGTTCAATTCACCACATAGATAACACATAATAGGCTATCTCCCTCATCTTCCTTGTGCACCTTCTTTGTATCCACCTTGATAATTGCCTCCTCATTTGGTACCTTGGAAACCCCAACCACCTTATTATTATGGCCCAAAATTGGTTGTGTTTTGGAGTGCATTCCAACCTTACTGATGTCAGTATTTGTCATACCCAACATATTGGGTCTATGTTGGGTTTCAACTATCCCATTATTCATGGGGAATCATAGGGTTCCATGGAGCTAAATACTAAGGTACGAATGGTTGTGCAATAATTTTCCATTATTCTATAGTGGATGATCCACCAACTGATCCTTGTGTCTGATAAGATTGTATTTTAGGATCCCAAATAGTAGCAATCTGAGAAGCATTGGTGAGAGATACCTCCAATTGAGAAGTAGCCTATGTCAAACATCTTCCTACTATGCTATGACTATAAACATGTTTTTAGTAATGTCTTCCTTGAGTTCTTGTAAGGCTTGAAAATCCTTGTCTTCATGATTCATAGATTTGCAGAATGTACAATGTAAACTCTTTAGCTTCTTAATTTAATACTATATTAAATGAAAACTTCTATTAGAGTGACCTACCATTCAAAAAAATTCACATAATTGAGTTTTAAGTCTTGGACACTCATTTTTGTGATGTCCATACTAATTACATTCTATGCACTAGATGTCTAACTTTTGTCTATTAGTCCTATCTTGATATTGTTCAAGATTTTGGAGAAGGGTCTGTATTATATCTTCTAACTTAGATGAAGCAAGTACCACATTGCCATAATTATCAATCTATTTTACTCTGATTATAATAGTATAAACATTTGATTTAACACCAAACTATGTCTGGGCTATAGCAAATCTGATGCAAGGTCACATACATTTGACAAACTAGATAGTTTGTCCTTGTCTTCCATAATAAATTCCACCTTGTTCATAACATCCAAGAATATATAATCATAGTCTTCAATGGTCTCTTTGGGCCCTTCTTAGATCTCTTTTAGATATTTTATAGTCTAGCTTGTGCTTTTATTTACCTTAAACTCAATAATCAACCATTTTTATATCTGGTCTAAAGTCATTGCATTGGTATCTTTGTGATAGATGAATTCAAAGGCTCTTCTAGCTAGTGCACTAATTAATTCATACTTAATGATATTTTCATCTATAATTCATTTAACTTGTCATTTCATTAAATAAACAAGAAGATACTTTTCAGGGTCTGAGGACTTGTCATAGGGTGCCCGATTGATAAAATCTCCTAGTTGAAGCATCATACCTAATGCTTGTGTAGTCACATGAACTAACTATTATTGTGCATGCTTCTTCATAAAATTTTGTGGTGAGTATGTTTGTGATCCTTATGTGAAAGGGTGAAATGATTGGAGACATGATCTCAAAGTGGGGATGTGTGATTCTAATGAAGTCAAAACTTCAAATTCGCTATAATAATCTGATTCTAATAATGCTACAACCTTATCTAGGATAACTAGATTAATTTCTATCAACAGAGTTGATTTGATGTACTGATGTTGTTCTCTTGAAAATTTATGTTTTATTTATCGATGGGCTATATTAAATATCTTTATATTTTTCTCATGTGCTTTTCTCTATTCTTGGATTAGGCCAATATCGGTCTTTACTCTAGCAACTAAAGTATGGTTATATGTAAAGAAATAGGGCTCAGGGGATGTGTGCTCCCTGGGTGAATGTTCTAAATCTAATTCAACTATTTCTTCATCACTTGAACCTATATTGTCACTACAACTATGGGACACTCTACTTCCTTCTCCTATCATTAACCTTTTCCAAGGTTGTGAACCTTCTCCTGACTATTCTAACACACTAATCTCTTCCTTTTAATATCTTTCCTCATACATGAAATTAATTTCTTTCTCTTCATCTCTTTTCAACCTAGGATTATCACTCTTTTACTTCACAATTCTCTTCTCTTTCTCCTCTTCTTGCTCACTCTTTGTTCCTACTCTACTACTACCACCTATTGGGTTCACAGTTGACTGGGTATCTTTACTTTGGTTCCACCCTTTCTATTATCATAGTGCTCAATCTAACTCTAAGGTCTTATTTATATATTCTCACAATGATTCCTCCATATATTGAGTCTTTTTAAACTCTTAGTTTTTTTACTTCAACATCTTGAGTCCAGGTTCAAGACTCTCTCATCATATATTCTCCATTCACCATTTTGTTGCACACATCCCCATGACACCCATGTAACTAATCCATGTTAGGTGGAGTGGGTACCATGGATTTTTATATAGTCAACATTTTATTGAGAAAAGGAAGTTGTAAAAATTTACCTTGGATTCCCCTAAGAAATTGATCTTTTACAACTTCAAAGGTAATACATCATTGTACTACGAATTTACTTATATAAATATCAATGGTTGTGTCCACCCAATAGTCAATCACACACATCCAAGGTGCATCCAAGATTTGTAAACTTTTGATATTTTATTTATTCCATTCTATATTGTGTGTACTTCTCTATTATTATAAGAAATGTTCCAATCTTACCACCCATGTAGTTAGCAAACATGAGAACTCGTATCAAAAGATTTCATAGACATTTGCATACAAATGATCCTCAATAATTGATTTAGAAGTACTTTATATCCTCCTTGCCTCCCCTTATGTGAAACCATTAATTTTTAGATCTAGCCATACTTATATATCTCTCTGACTTAGCAACCAACACAACATATCTTTGAATAGTAAGATCCATGCTCATCACACCATTGCTAGCAGAAGTTCCTTGATCACCAGAACTTACTAATTATCAGGATAGTCAACTATAATACTAACAAATAACCTATTAAGGGACCTTTTATAGACCTATTGAAATTTTATATGGAGAATTCATAAAATTTTATCATGATTTAAGATGTATCACAAATATTCTTATTGGAAATAACATAAATACAAAAAAATAAGACTCAAAAGGGATATTTACAGAACATGGAGTATTTCATAGTGTGACTAATTGCATTCATATATTATGTTGTTCATATAGGAAACATGAAAAAAAATTAAAAAAAATAGAAGATGCCTTATTATATTAATCAAAATACTTTAGTACATATTATCATAGAGACTAACTTGCATAATCTTATAGTACAAACTTAAGGAACAAGTATTACATTAATCTCATAGAAATAGAATTACAAAGATAAAAATTATGAAAGCAATCAATCCTTTTTCATACATCCATAATATAGTTTGAGTATGTTGTATTTGAAACTCCCTATCTATTTTAAGGAGACAACTATGCCAAGTCACTTGTAACTTACTCTATTGTTACTAACTCAAAATAGGCCAACTACATTCTGATCTTACTAGGCTAGTTAACAAGATTGCACAGCTAGAAATAGAATTCATTAATTTGCATGAAGATATATATGGACATGTTGAATAGTAATATATTTAAACATATGACATATATATTAAAATAATATCCTTCTAACAAGGTCAGTTTTAGTAAATTTCTCTCTTAGTGTATATGCAAGTGTGCTTATGGACTAATATTTTGGTGTATCACCTCACTAGTATAGGTTTACATTCTATTTATTTCTCCTCTTTTCACCCCCAATTTATTATCCTAGTGTAGTGTGTGAGCTTAAGAGACAAATCAAGGGGGTTAGCCTTTTAACCTAGAGGCTTACCTCTACTACAAGAAACCCACAGGCCTAGAGGTAATCCCACGTTGTCCAACTATGGGATAGGATTTAACACCCTTTACTATGGTTAAATATTTGGCTATAATAGTTTTGGAATGCTTAGTGGGATAAAGGTTCAAATATTAGAATAATTGTTGGTGTGTTCTTCCTATTATCAACTTTTAGAAGAATGTAAGCAAACACCAATAGTGACTCTGAATGCATTATATGGTGATAAACATATCCATGTACTTGTTGGAAAGATGTTGATCAATTATTGTGTTCCTTTTAACTAATGAATCTAATATGTATGGTTATGCTGAAATCTCTTACAATGTATAGTCCTATCAAACTTCTTATCCACTATATAGTCTACCTATTCTTCCTCCATATGGTTATGAAGTTGTTGAGGAGTCTTATGAAGAATCCTACGAAGAAGGATATCAAGAAGAGAGGCTTAGGGATATTGAGGAAAAAATACAATATCTTATAATACAAGCCCTTAAAGGGGAGATCCAAGCTCTTAAGAATAGAATCATGAAAGTATCCTCCCCAATAGCCATATCCATCCTATCAAGCGCCTATACAACATCCTCAAGGTCAATATCAAAACTCTTTTTTTATCCTTCTCCTCCTCCAATTCCACCTCAATCCAATTCCTTTATATAACTCATGCTTAAATTATTATAATTAGAAAGATTGACGAAAAAATGGAATAAAGACCTTATTGTGATGCCTAGTCATTCTATAGAGAAAATGAGAAAGGTAGTTCATTTTCTTTTGAGTAAATGGAGAATAGTTGAGGAAGAAGATAAACACATCATAAATGAATAATTTCATGAAATTATATGTGATATACCATGGTGTATTGATAGGATTTCAAGGTGGGAAAATCAAGAAGAGGCAACTTGCAGTTATTAAAGAGCCTCATGAAAGTTATGGTGAAAGTGAAAATCTATTCGAAGAACAAGTCTATCTCTCCCATCCTAAAGTGTCTTCCTATGATCCATGTTAGTATTTTCATATTATTTTTCCTCAAGAAGACACTATACAATCTCTAAAAGATCCTATTAGCCTCAAGGTTCCAATTTGGAACCAAGTATGTGATGATAAGAATGAAAACTTGGTGTACAGTCAAACCACATTACCTTCCCTTCAAAAACCTACATCTTGCCCATCTTGGAAGTCTATGAAATAAGGGTTTAAACATGAAAGAGAATAATTGGTATAAAATTTGGAGGTTTAAGTTGTAACTATGGATGAGTTTCAAGAAGATAATGAGAATCATGAGGTACTTGTTAAGGAAAGTGACATGTCCGTGGCCTAGCAGAACCTTGTCTCCCTTCAAGAGTTATTTCAAGTGTTTCCTTCTATCCCTATTCCCATTCATGAACCCTCCATCACACTTCCTAATATCTCTCCAAACCATGAATCAATCTACCACCCTCACACCTCATCCCCTCTTGAAGGAGAACCCATCTTATGGGAGGAAAATAAAAAAGAATAACTTTAATATGTAGCTAATCAAGAAGACAACACAAGTAATTATTAAGAAGAGCTCACTACACAGACTCCTCATGGTGAAGAAAATAACAAGGCATCCTTATTGAGTTAATAAGGAGAAGATATAGATGTAGTTTCAACTGTGCATAAGGAGATTAATCAAGGTATGTCATAGACCTATCAAAATATGTTTAATGAGTATGAAAGCTTTGAGAATATAGTCCTTGAAGGATAGCTAGAGGAAGTTGTGGAGAAATAATGCAAGGTGCCTATTAAATGTACATGTTTTGAGGAACATCATGATTAAGTATATGATGACTATGACATTTATCAACATGATGAAAAGAATGATCTTGAAGAGTTTGAGTTTCTTGAGGAGAAAGAGAGACAAGATGATTGGATGCATCAGATTGAGCTATTTATATAGCTTGAATAACTTTGTAATGTTTAAAGTCAAGTGCCTAAAAAGATAAATCTATATGTCATCATGGAAGATAATGACCAAGATTGGATGGACTATACAAATCTCCTTGATGATCTTGAGGAACTTGAAGCTAGTAAGAAACTTGATATCATTGAGAGTACCATGGAGGTCAAGAAAAAATGATTTGTTACAACACCATGGGCTGTTCAATCTGAGGAGTCTCATGAGAAGGTTGAGATGGTTGAATTGATTGAATAATTCACCTTTATAGGTGATCTAACTTTAGCTACCATGATTGCATTGAAGGTCATGCCAAAGAGGTTGGCAAACATCAAGAAGTTGAAGCTATCAAAGCTAATGCTCAAAACAAAGTTTGCTTCATGAATTCCTCTCTCTCATGCAGCAAGACATGGGGCCAATTTTCCCATTGATCTAGGATGAGAATCTTATTTTAGGTTAGTTTGTACATAACTTAGTTTTCTTAAGTTTTGTTTGTGTCTTTCCTTAAGTGTTCTTGAGAACACAAGTGTGTGTGTCTTTGTCTTGCTTTGTGTGTTTGTTATCTTCTCTATTTGGTGTATGTGTTTAGTTTATGATCAAAGGATTTTTAGTGTTAAATATGATATAAATGTGACTCCATTTCCCAAAGGATAGGAGAAGGCAACTAGTCCTTAGCATATCAGGCTTGAAACCCCTAGGAAATCACCAAAAATGTTGACTAATTTGACTCCCTTCTCAAATAAGTCAATTCCCTTACAAGTTGAAATTTGTCATGAGGTCTCCTAGGTCCTAAATTTTACATCATGGTCATAGACTTAGGTTAAATAGCTTGTCTTACTTTGGTCATATGTGTCCTTCTGTCCTAATGTCATTTATGTCACCTTTGAGTCACTTTGATGAATTGTATAGTTTCCTTATTAATAAAAGTGTGTCAAAGTGTTATTGAATATCTCATGTGTTAGGTGAATGTTAGGGGACTATTTTATAACTAAAAATTTTTAGGGTTCTACATTGAAAACAAGAAGATAGTTGAAAAAAGAAGAGTTTTGGGAAGTTGTATGAACTATACAATAATTCTAGCACATGTAGTAGACTTAAAAGTGACCCTTAAGCTCCCCACAGCCCATTTACATGTTTATATTTCCTTGAAAAATCTAAAAATGATAAAAATTGGTTTACCTTCTCCATTTCTCTCTTGTGCAAGTCAAGACTAATCAATTGGTTTTCTGCTAGTAAGGATTGGAGGGGTAGAGTTGAGAAGAATGCATTTAAAGGATTAAAATAGTAATTGTGATCTTAAATTACATGGTATTATATTTAAAATTGATGTATCTTAATTCATGAATAATCTCTAAGAATGATAATGACTCCTAATTGATTTTACATTCCCAAAACTTACATGTTTTTTCATTTGCTTGTATGATCTAATGTTTCTAAGTATTGAAATCATTATTTAGGGGCATGTTATTCATCCTCAGATGGTTTTCAAATAGTTTTTTACACATGTGGATATGGATATGAAATTAAAATCATCCTCCTTATGTTGGAAGTGCAAATACAGTGATCTACAGAATATGTTTCATAGTTGTAAAGTTGCCCTTGTGTAGATGACTTCATATCAAAGGTAATAACACACCTAAGTTCTCCTCTCAAACATAAAAAGGTCATTTATCCATGAAGAGTTTACAATTAATAAAATTCAAGGTTGATAGAGATGAGTCTCAATATAGTGAGCAAGAAATTGATCAAAAATCCATGATATACAATTATATGCAGTCATGTACAGAACAGGGAAGGTCATTCAACACTCAATGCATAGGTGATATTCAATTTGAAGAATTAGATGTGATTCTCAAGTCAATAAAAGTTCATATAATAGTTATAATACCTCCTAAAATAATGTATGTAGGTGAAAAGATGAGAAAGTTTCTCAAAGGGAACATTTACCTTAATTTATTTGAATAAGGGATCCTACATCACATTTGAAGCTTTGTTAGTGAAGTTTCTTAAGGACTGAGTGGATATAGCTATTCATGATAATGTATCGAGATTATAATTAACCTCTTAGCATGTGGGGAAGTGTTAAAATAAATAATAAATGAATATTGAGTGACTCCCAAGTTAGGCAAGTGTTCATTGTAGGTATTAAGTGATACACAGTGTTTTGAGCTTGAAGAAGCCTATGACTTGCAAACTTCTGACGCATTGACAATGTAGATATGAGAGTATGGTATGAAAGTATGAGATGAGTTCACTAAGTGAGGAAAGGTCTTGTGACCTAAATAAGAACATAGGTGTGAAATATAGTGTTCAATCCCAATTGACACCTACAAGAATCTTCTTTTCTTCCCTAATAGTCACCTACAGGGGACACAATCATAAAAATAGTGGAATAGCCTAAAAAAAGAAGGATTATAATTGGATGATAAATAGAGGTATGGAATAAGATGATCCCAATGACCTCAAAGGGATTCAATGGGATGTAATTTAGGCATCAAACACTAATAAGCCCCTACATAAACCCTTTGCTTCCCTTGAAGTAAACCTATAATTTGAGTGCAAAATAGTAATAGCTCATGGATAACTATAGTTTGGAACTATGTAAGAGTGTGTGATGGATGGATATAGTGGAAACCACTCTCAAATTGGTGATGATATATATCTTGGTGTTTTGAGAATGTAGGAATCCTAGCCTATAGTACTGAGCCTCAAACTCAGGCTAGTTAGAATACTACATACAGTCATGCACAGTCATAGGTATAAAAAAGATAGTCTTTAGATAATTTGATGTTGAATACTATTTGAGTATGATCAAGATTTTGGAATTTGTACAGAGTATGGTCATGACCGAGGTAATATCCCAATGCTATCATTTCATCTATTCAAATAAGGGAGATGCCCTCTCTTTTATCTCAAACAAAGGGTAGCCCATTAGATCATAGTCTATAGCCTAGTATGTGAGAAGAAAACAAAGGAGTGGAAGGGACTTAGAATAATATTATTATGGTGTCTAAGGTGTTTATTAATATAATAGGTATAGATAATACACCTACATCCATTAGAAACCTATAGCTGGGTTATATACCCAGTCACACACAAACTAGGTCTATTAGGCCTAAACCCTCATGGCCATTATCTTATTTCATAGGAATATATAAACTTCATACCCAATTTGAGAACATTTATAGGAGGTTTGAGGATATATCAGCCTTTTCAATTTGTATGAAACAACACAAAGTTGTTCATTCAGACCTAATTTTTTCACAAGCCTACTCAGAATGCATTGTAAGAGTTTGAAGGGCACTTTATTTTCCTCAAACCTATATGGATGGATTGCATGGTGGCTCAAGGAGTTTGTAATTGTTTAATGGGGTATATATCTCAAACTTTTCAAGATTTTTTTGAAGTTTCAATGTCAAGATTTCATGAACAATCCTTAACAGTCCAAGCCATTCAAAACCCTTATGTAGACCTGATGGAGAATAAATGGTGGGACATGCATTAAAAGGTGGAAAAATGATAAATAAAGTGTTTGTAACTTGTTTATAAATCTCATAGGCTCCCTGAATGTCATTTGGTATGTACTATATTCTATACGAACTGACCTAATTTGGGGTTTTTTGTAAGTTTTGACAGGTTCTATAGGTGCAAGAGGGAAATAATGAATGAGATTCATTGAAAAGGGTATTAAGAAAATTGTTTAAACTCTCCATAATTATTTATAATCATAGTACATCATTAAAATCTCTATAAAATCTCATCCACTATAGACAATCCTAAACAAGATAGTGAGAATGAAATGATTGCCTAGTGTGAAAAGTGAGAAGTGTGACAATGAAGATGTGGAGGTCTATTTGATATACTAGAGGAAAAATATGTGTTTAGTAGGTGTCCTAACACCTATGCAACACATTTTCATGAGAAACTATGAGTCATTATAATAACAAGTGTGATGACAAGTCTAGAAGGGCTAGTGATCAGTCATAGATAGTGAATGACAAATCATGGAGATGAGTCCATCATTTGGGGAGCACATAAGGAATATTACCATCAAGATTACATCTTTTCATGATAGTGAAAATGTGTATAAAAACCCTATGGTAGTTTCAAGCAGAAAATGGAATTCTTCATCATCAAGATAGTTTCAAAGAAAAAGGTGAATAGCCCTTACACTAACTTAAATGAGAATGATGCATCTCTAATGGACACTTGTCCAAGACCACTTCTTGACTTTTTATCTACTTTATTTTATTTATTTATAACTAGTTTTTGCATCTTAACACTTGTTTTGGTGAATTTTGAACTTATCTTCTTATCCCTCTTCTCACATGCTCTATAAATGCATGCCTTTTGGCAATCGTATCTAGTGCACACCTAGTATGGCGAAGCCCTACTGGTTTGGAACCTTGTTTTTTCCTTTGAATAAGTTTATGAAGTTTATTTCTTCTTTCCACATCTTGCCTAAGTATCTCAAATAGTGTATTTGAATGATAAGTGATGAAGAATGTTTCTCCTTGCTTTCATTATGCCCTTGTATGCCTTATGTGAGTGTCATCTCTTCTATTAGGTCTCATAAAGTCTATTATTTGTGGATGCTTATCTTGAAGTGTGAGAGAAACTAGTAGTGTCTAGTATTAGACCTTCTTTTCACCCACCTCGGTTATGCATAACAATCTGCCTCTATGAGAAATACTTATGTTAGAAGGTCATATATTTGAGGTTATTTTTAGTAGCTTCTCTCTTAGTGTATATGCAAATGTGCTTGTGGATTAATATTTTTGTGTTTCACCTCACTAATATAGTTTTACAATCTATTTCCTTCTCCAATTTTCACCCCCAAGTGATTAGCCTAGTGTAATGTGTGAGCTTAAGAGACAAATCAAGGAAGATAACCCTTTAACCTAAAGGCTTATCTCTACTATAGGAAACCCACATGCCTAGAGGTAATCCCATGTTGTCAAAATATGGGATAGGCTTGAATGCCCTCTCCTAGGGTGCAATATTTGGATACAACACCGACATTAGATCTCTTAATTTCAAATGACCAAGGGGGATTTATGTCAGGCAAACAAATTTAAGAAGGGATTATTATCAGTCATTCAATTGTTCATTCCCTTCTATGTAATCATAAGGCATGAATGATTATGAAGATGGGTATAATAAAATCATATGTATGTTAAATTGGAGGTTTTTTTAATCGAAGCTATGGTAAATTTTGGATTTGACATAAGGTGGTACAATTGGGTGTTTAGCTGTATTGTTATCCTTGGGTTTTTGGTTTTGGTCATAGGGAAATTTATCAATGATACTAAGTCTGAGGTTTAATTTATGAATTTTGATACTCATTTTTAAAGGATCGTTGCAAACATCCTCAACTTTAAGATTAGTTTGTTTCCCTCTAAGTATTTGGGGGTTCCATTTTTTAGAGACGTTGGTAATGTAGGGCTATGGGAAAATTTGATAAAATCCATTTGCGCTAGATTGGAGGTATGGGAAGAAAAGTATTTATCCTTTGTACGAAGAATTACACTATCAAATTGATCATTAGTGATCCCCTGATTTATATCATGTTTGCACTAACTCCCCTGATATTCATGATCAAGGAGCTCAATTGTATTATGAAGGAATTCCTATGGTAAGGATTAATAGAGAAAAATAAAGTCTTGTTATTAAAATGGGATAAGATTTACCTCCCTCAAGATGGTATCAGGGTTGGGATCAAGAGACTATCTTTACATAATCTTTCTATAAGGGTTACGTTGGTCTGGGGTATGATCTCTCAACCTTAGGCTCTATGGAATAAATTATTGTGTAGTTTAAGTAATCTGGGGATAATGAGAATATTAACATTCTTACCTTTCATATATTCTTCCTAAGGGATTGCATGCGTAGAACTTCATTCTCAATTACTATCATATTATCAAATATCATGTTTCATGGACTATCAATAATGGAAGAAAGGTAGATTTCTAGGAGGACTCCTAGAATGGGCACAAGATGATCTAGGAAGTACATGGCTTGGAGGATGAAAAGGTTTTCTTAAATTCCATTTGGGGATAAAGGGTGTCTGAATATGTAGATCTTTGTCAATGGGAAGGAATGATTAAATGGAAGTAGAATAACAAGAAGGATATTCCACTCTTGAACTCTCAAAAAGAGGTGCTAGAGGTTATCTTATGAAAAAGGAAGGTCTTTATCAATTCCAAAAAGATGACATTAATTGGATCATAGCTAAGTATGGGATTTATTCTATCAATTTGGGATATAAAATGATAGAGTGTGAAGATTCATCCTTTGTCTATGACAAGGTCATCTATTGGAACAAAGTTTATTTTCCCAAGGTGGATGCCTTTCTTTGGTTGGATACAAAAACTAGGATCCTCACCTCTAATTGACTGTGAAAAATTAACATTTAAGGACCTTCTCATTGTTTCATCTTTTTCATTGCTGAGGAAGATGCCAACCATCTCCTTTTTAATTGATACTTCATAGCTCAATGCTAGAATTAGTTGTGTGCAAATTTATGCCTAAGATGGGCTCATCTAAGTTCCCTTCTGATGGCATTTTCATGTTGGTCAGTTGGGTTTACAAATGCCACCTTTTTTAGCCTATGGATGGCGAGCCCTGCTATATTGATTTGAACCCTATGGAAAGAATGCAATCAAAGAATTTTTAGGATAAAATCAGTCATTTAGAAGATGTGATTCATAGAGTAGAAGTGTTTATGTCTAAAACTGGCTTGGCCTCTACTAAAATATGTAAGGGGATCCTATATTGATAGGATAAATAGATCCTCTCCAATTATCCACTTCTAAAGTCTCCCCCCATTAATGGGTCTAGCATTTCTTGTAAAAGGTCTCAAAGAAAGGCTAATTCGGTTTGGATTCTTCCTCCCTTGAGCTTCTTCAAGCTCAATTTTGATGGGGTTACACAAGGTAATATTGGCACCTCTAGAATGGGGTGTGTCATCAGAGACTATTAATGGTCCCCAATTTGAGTTGCATTACTCAAATTGGTTGATGGGACTAATGTTGAAGTGGACGTTCAAGCCCTTGCCTTGGGGGTGGAGTTGGTTGACTTATGTGGCATTGAGAATGTGATATTTGAAGGTGATTCCATGGTTCTGATCTAGGCCTTGGGGAAGAGGAGGGTGTGTTTCTAGCACATTGAGAATTTCCTCGATCATGCATTGGATACTTTGAATTCTTTTTCCACCTTGGAGGCTTTACAATGTTATAGAGAGGCTAATTTTGTTACAAAATTATTGGCCAAACAAAACATCTTACAGGTTGAGGAGTTAATCATTGCACCAAGTTAAAAAATGTGGCTAGAGGCCCCCCATCTACTGAATAATCTTTGAGTCTTCTTTTATATCATGAATTGAATGTTTAGGGTTTTGGTAGCGGTTGTGGTGTAATCATTTGGTGACATGCTTTCCTTTGATGTTTGGTTTACCACACACATCGATGGTATGGGGTGGAGTGTGTTTTATTTAGCTACAGTCCCTTTGCATGTTAATTTTCATTTCACATTTTGATGTTGGTACCATTTGAAGAAGTTGAGCCTAGTTCACAGATGGAGAGCATCATGCAACTGACCATTAGTGAGCGTTTAATTAGGGTAGGTGTGGAGAAAAGGGAAATGATGTTTAAGGGAACTATGAGTGAGACTAGAATAAAATGAAATATTCTTTATCCAGTCAGGATAATTTTTGGATGTAGTAAAGAAATTTTTGGAATGGTTTTCCTTAAGACCCCCTTCCATGTTAAGGTAAATTTAGACACTGCCTCCCTTTTCATTACCAATTTCCTCTTAGCTGTGGATGACAAGGCTCTGGTCAATGAAGTGGTAGAAAGAGTGATTAATCCTCTCCTCACTATAGGGTTGGTTGGATTGATGCCATTGATGATTTCAAGTCTAAGACGTAGACTTCCCTACCTCTCTCGGGTGTGGAAAATTTTAGATTAATTCATGTTTTGGTCTTTCATGAGATTAAGGAGCATCTTTGCTTGGCTTTATCTATAGACAATATGTAATGTCTCCTTTCCTACATCAATTGGTAGGTCAATGGCTCTTTTGGATGTGGCTTTTCTATAGCCTCCTTTCCCCTCTCTCTCTGCCATTTTGGGTTTGCAGTGCTCACCTTCGGTCCTTAGTACGATTAAGTTTATGAATAGGATTTATGGGGGTGGAAAATTAATTCCACCCTTATAAGGTCATCTAAGATTAATTCCAAGGGTGATGCCCCTCCCAGGCAGCTATTTTCTTATCTATATATGCATGCTTTAACTCCGTTATTAGGGTCTCGAGTCTGGGTGGTGTTCAGGTGGATTTTGAGGTGGATGACCCTGATGATCAAGTTGTGGAGGAAGCAAGTGTTGTGGACTCGATGGATGATGGGCAATCATCAACTCAGGTTCAGGGGCTTATCCCCTGAGCTTTCTACTTTCTTTGTTGTGGTCGCTTATGTAATGGTTTTTTGGTTAATAGCCTTATTGACTTTTTTTTTTATTATCTTGGGCTATTTTATGTATTCCTTGGGGCTGTATGTTCTCCCCTTGGTGGGTCTATGCTAGTTTAGCTAGGTTTTGATATTTTTGTTCTCTTGTCGATTTTCATCTAAGGCAAACGGGTGATGTTTTGGATCGATCCTTATTGTGGGTGAGGGACCCTTAAAACCTCAATTATCTATTAAAAAAATGCCCATCAAGTACCTACATGGTGCAAATTCAAAAAATACATAGAATATCCCAAATTCCAATCCCAATGCCCATCCTAATCTAACAAGTGTTTGAGGGTTAATTTAAAATTTTGAATGGAAATGAAAAAGTTGTACGTTGTGATTTACAAATCCTCTCATTAAAACCTTTCATTTAAAATTTAAACATCTTCTCTTTCTTTTCTTGTGCCACTGCAGCCTCACATATCATGTTGATTCACATAATACATTCATGACTTCACATTTGGTCTACGAGCCTTTTTAAGTGGTTTCAATTTCTTTTGTAGATGCAAATGCTAATGTTGCGTTTTATCGCTCTATTCATATTTTCCAATGTAGCTTAAGACCCTCTTTTTATATCTAAAATTTGTGCATTAAGCCCAGTTTAGATCATTTGTGTAATGAATAGAGCTACACATCTTTGATCTGTATAATAAACAAGATCTCGTAAACAACGTTAACTTCTTTTAAAGAGGAATTAAAATCTATGACAAATCTCATAATACACTGGACAATTAAAAACAAAATACTCCTATGATTTTAATTCATTATTACAAAATTTATCATCGATATATTTGACAAGAAAAGAACTGATGCGACAATTTTCATTATTTCTGCACATACTTATAAATGATTAAAAAACATTAGACGCTCATCAATTAATTGCACCCGAAGAAAAAGAAATAAAAAAATGCTTCCTGTCAATATTTTGCTCCCTAATCCTACAAGTCTGTAGACATTCGCATTGCTTTGTGCTTTTACATTTTGCTCCCTAATCCGACGAGTCTGTCCGGAAAATTATATATGCTTAAAGAGTGAATAGGACAATGATTTCTGTCATCATTTTTGCTCTTATGCATATTTGCTTTCTTCCATTTTTTATTAAATGTCATGGGCTAATTGTTTTCTCCCATTTCCACGAGGCTTATTCATTATTGTCGAGAATAAGGTGTGTGTTAGTGTTAGCATTAAAATGTTTTTTGTTTTTTTATGGTTGTTTTTTTTCCCTTTTCAGGGTTTTTTTTTTTTATATTATTATTATTATTATTATTATTATTATTATTATTATTATTATTATTATTATTATTATTATTATTATAAAATTAGAGGAGATTGAGGTCGATCGATTTAGTAATTGGAGTTGGTTGTTTTAATATAAGATGAGATTTTTTATAAACTTCAAGTCGATGTGGTGTGGACATTCATCCCATCATAATTTAAATTGAGAGTCGAATCCATAACTAAAATTACCTTTACAAATTACCAAGGCAAAGTCAGCTACATCCCAAAGCTTAGATATATACACGAAAGTCTAAAGGTTTCCAAATCTAGAAAAAATGATATGGAAATAATAATTTTCTCAAGCAAAATTCATGGGAATTGAGGCTCTTAAGGGTGTCATTCATAGGTTTAGTTTTATTAATGATAATATTCGTACAAATGGTGTTAGCATTAAAGATTTTTTTAGGGTTATTATTATTATTATTATTATTATTATTATTATTATTATTATTATTATTATTAATTTTTTTGTAACCAGAGAGAATCAAGGTCGACCGACTTAGTATTTGGAGTTAGCTACTTTAATACAAGGTGAGACCCCTTATAAACCTCAATGCAATGTGATGTAGGCACTCATCTCATCGTAATTTAATTTGAGAGTCGAACCCATGACTAAAACTGTCTCTATAGACTACTAAGGTAAAGTGAGCTATATTCCAAAACCTAACTATATACATGAAGATCTAAAGGCTTCCTAATCTAAACAAATTGATATAAAAATAGTAATTTTCTCAAATAATATCCATAGGAATTGAAGATCTTAAGTTTGTGATTCAAAGGTTGAGTCTTATTATTGATAATATGCACACAAATGTTATTTATTATGGGAGTGGGAAAAAATATGAAAGCATACAATCACAAACCCATATTTGTTTCTATTTAACTATCTACATGAAAGTATAAAGGATTCCTAATATAGAGAAACTGACGTGAAAATAATAACTTGATCAAATAATATCCATAATAATTGAGGCTTTATCAGGTATTCTTATTAAGGATAAATTAATCTCTTAGGGTGTAGTCTTATTATTGATAATATCCATAGGAATTCTATTTATCATGGTAATAGGAAAAAAATATGAAGGCATACGATAAAAACCCCTAAGAAATAAACACTATGTTTTTGAATATTTAGCCTTGCATACAATCTACGACTAGGGTTTTCAAGAAAATGTGATTTTAAGGATAAACAATGCATTAATTAATCTTTTCATCATTTGAAACATTCAAATTTTTGAATTTTAAATTAAAAAAAGATAAAGTATTCACCTCTATTTCGTTAACATGAGTCATAATTATAGCCAAGAAAACCTAAACACAAAGGAAATAAAACCTTAAGGGTGGGAAGGGGTCTGAACAAAACCATAAAATATAAATTTGAAATGTATGAAAAATAACAAACCCTAAAAGGTAGAATGGTGTAAACCTTCGGTTAAATTCAACTAGATCGAGGTTCAACATTAAGAACGATGATATGATTGTTTCCACCTAGGACATGATTAACATTGACCTGATTAACCATTGATTTTATCCTCTTGCAGTGATCCCATATGGCACACCATTCTAAGTTTTAATTTTTTCTATGTAGGTTTGCCTCTAGATGTCATACAGTGTTATGTTTTTCAGAATTTGTAGTCAAAATTGTTTGATTTTGATTTCTTTTCTTCCTTGACATAATTCACCACATAAGAATAGTAAAATATAGAATGAAAGAAGTAGTTAGCTTTGGAAATCGTAAAATGTTTTCAACTACACTAGAATCAAACCCTACATAGTTCTTGTGTAGTATAAATAGATATAGTGAATGAGAAATTTAATCTCCTCTTCATAGGTGGAGATCTAACTACATGTGTATTCATCTCTACCTATTTTAATAAAAGATGAAATAAAACTTGAATGCATTTTTTATGAGTAGAAATAAATCCTTTGAAATGTGGCTAGACTAATTTTCATTTTGTAAATGGAAGAATTGATTTTGGAAACCCTTGGAAACTTGAATCTTGAATACCTCTAAGAGCCTTATATATATATAGCCTTCTCATTTTTGAGTTAGAGACTTATTGGTGTGTGAATTTTTAAAAGGAGTTGGAAATAAGCCAAACAATAGATCTAGACAAGCAAGAGGAAAAAGAGGGAGGGTGAAGGCTTGCAAAAACAACCCTAACAAAATTGATAGTCCATCAATTTCGACTAAGATAAAATCGAAGAGATTGCTTATTTTTTCCCAAGGACAAAATCAACAACCACTGAGCAGAGAAAGGAGAAAGAAGATGAGAAAGAGAGAGGAGAAGGCCTCCAAACCCAAAAAATATAAAAGATATAGAAAATTAAAAAATAAGGATAGGACAGGTCTGCATAGAAAAGAAAGAGAAAGAACACCAAAAACATGGGCCAGTAAGTAACTAAAGTAACTACATACATGAGATGACACTAAAGTATTGTAATAAAAAGCCTTGTAGCAATATTAAATTTCTATAACTGTATAATTTGTACCTTGGATAGAATTTGTTTAATGATTTTTGATATTATGTGGTTTGGAAGTGTGTGAATAAAAGAAAAAGTAATGTGACTAAATCGATAAATTAAACCTTTATATTTAGTCTATGTTTGCTACTTTAATCAAGAAAACAACAAAATGAAAGATGACTTAATTACTAGTAATATGAGTTCATTCCTTTTCCTTAAGAGTATAGGGTCGATTGGGTCCACCGAGTATGCAAATAGTATAAAATAAAATTGACTGGGCTAATTATGTCTATTAAAGTAAGGGCTAAAGAAACACAGTTGAGCTAGTTGAATAAGTCTCTTGAGAAAAATGTAATTATAGAACTAATTCAATCTAGTTGACTTAGTGGACTGTAGGGTTATAGTTTTATAGACTAAAAACTATGAAAAATTAAACTGCAATGAAGAAAAGAAAATTTTGAGTTGGTGAGGATGAACTTGATGATTTTAAAGATGGTGAATTTGTTATTTTTATATTATGCCATCTAGATGAAGATTTTTAACCTGCTAACAAAGTGGAATGGGTCAACTGATTCAAAAAACCTATATGTGAAGAAGAAAAATGAGTCGAGAGGATCGATCTAGTTACCTATGGTTCAAGATGACCTGAATAAATCAAAACAAAGTCGATCTGACTGACTTACAAATCAATCCAACGTGTAATTGAGAAGACTTTTAATTTTTTCTCAAGGGCAAAATTAACAACAAACTAATATAGGAAGGAGAAAGAAGAACAAGAAAGAGAAAGGAAGGGATCCCCAAAGCTAGAAAACACAAAAAAGAGATAACAAAAGAGTAAGGATAAGACAACACAACATAAAGAAGAGAGAGAGAGAGAGAGAGAGAGAGAGAGAGAGAGAGAGAGAGAGAGAGAGAGAGAGAGAGAGAGAGAGAGAGAGAGAGAGAGAGAGAGAAATGAAAACATGCCAATAAGTAATTAGATCAAGCGGATGAACCATTACAAAAAGTGACACTGAAAGTATTGAAATAACAAACCTTATACCAAAATTTGATGTTTTCAATTGGGTCACCTATATAATAAATAAGTTACATATTTTTAATCTGTATGATAAATAAGATCTTGTAAAAAGTTTTAATTTATTTTAAAAAGATAATAAAATATACCACAAATCTTATAATAAACTAGACAATTAAATATAGTATGCTCCACCGATTTTAACTCATTATTATAAAATTTAAATGTGCATTGATATAAACTTTGAAAAAAAAAAAAATTATATTTTTTATTTTTTTTAATAAATCACATACTTAAAAAAATTATATTTTTACAATTCTAAAATTTTAAATCTAATTTTGAATATATATATATATATATAACAATTGTCGCTTCATTATTTTTCTAGCCAAATATAATGACTCTATATATAAAATCATTATATTTGACTAGAAATTTAATAAAGCGACAATTATCATTATCCCTCCACATATTTTCAAATCAATTTTAAAAAATAAAATAAAAAAATCCACTGAAAGTAATATTCTCCTCCGTAATCCTACAAATTTGACTAGTCAAGGTTACTTTTGCAAACATTTACACTGCTTTGTGCTTTTGAAGACCGAATAAACGTACGCGTGGGGTAAAGGGGACGGTGATATCTCTTCTTAAAGCACATGATTTGTCATCAATTTTTCTTCCCTGCATATTTGCTTTCTTCTATTTTTCTTATTCTTTACTACCATGCCCACGAGGCGTATTCATTATTGTTCACAACAAGCTGTGAAAATGTTAGTATTAAAGATGTTTTAGGTAAAGTTTATTGTTTCATTTTATCTGCCTACATGCAGGGCTGAAGGCTTCCTAATCTAGAGACATTGACGCGGAAATAGTAATTTGCTCAAACAATGTAGAAATTTTCCACTAACATTTATTTGTGGACTTCGAAATCATTTTTTGTTTTTTCAAATGTAATTAATCATTTTGTTCATAAGGCAACTTCTTATAGCATCAAGTAAATAAATAAATAGATTTTAATTAAAATCGTAATATATTGAAAGGGTTGTAATTTCATTGATGAAGATAATGATTGTATATATCCATCTACTAAGGTACAAATTTTTCTAGATACTAGATATGGAGAGTCAAACATTTAAGATTAGGGTCATGCTCGAAGTACTTTGATAGTGTGAATGACCCTTAGTCGTAGCTTCTTAGTTAAAAGAGCTCACTGATTTAAATGTATACTTACTCATTACTGTAATCTACAATATGTTTATTTCCGAAATATAAGTTAAAATACGAACATTCTATGTAATTCAGTGATTCCATATAAATTCTCCCTATTGAAATATACACAAAAAAATTTGCAATACAAATTTTCATACACATTTAACTAACCTTAAAATATATATCAAGAATAGAAATAAAAAATCTCAGTTTTAAAAATTAAAGTTATAAAAATAAATATAAAGTTTAAGAATGTATATTGGGTAGTAAGTGATAAGGAAATAGTATCAAAGTTTTAAAATGAAAATTAAAGTTTTGTGGTGAGAGAAAATTAAGGTTTTGTCATGAGATAGTGAGAATTCATAAAATTGAGGTTAAACGAATAAATTATCTACATCATTTAATTTATATTTATAAGATTTTTTTTCCTTCTTTTTTTGTTTGTTTTGGGGATCTAAAAATCTCATTCAGTGTTCCAAAACTTTTTTCTAATAATAAACAAAATGAACTTTTCATTTCCGTAATTAATAAGCTAGATTTAATATCATAAAGAACATGATGTGTTTTGAAGCATGTGTGATACTTAGTTTAATTATTATCAATGACTTAAGCATTTATTTAATATCCAAAAATACACTTCAATCATTGTAGTAATTTATTAGTTATGTAAACCAATCCAATGTAATGTGTCACTATGTTTATAGGAGATGTTAAGCATAAGTCACACATACTTTTGTAATATAATTAAGAGGCAAGTATGTGACATATTATAATTTGTATGAAATTTGGTCTCATGTTAGATAACAAAATACATGAAAATTAAATTGTTCTTTTGATCTTGAAAATGAAAGATTATGAAGATAAAGAATCATAGTATCTTTGTGATATTATATATACTTTAAATTTTTTTTAAAAAGAGTTTGAGTTATAATACAAATCAATATATAATACTCTTTAATTTGATAATTTTTGTCAAGTGTATTTTATATATATATATAAATTTTATTTAATTTTTTCACACTTTCAGTGAAAATCAATGTATTATATCTTATTGTTTATTTTTGCATTACATAAATAGTAAAATATTAACAATACATATAAATTAAATAAAACAAAAAGAAAACTTGATGTAATAATATGCATGCCATTTAATCTTAAATTATAATTATTGAAAATTTTGTTACAACATCACAAACTACAAATTTTAATTATTTTTTATAACTAATTAAATTAATTAAACTTTACACATATAAATTATAAATCATTATTTTTATATTTAAATTAATTAATCAAATTTAATAAAATAAAATAATCAAAACAATTTTTTTTTAAAAATATACCTGTAACATAAAGAACTTGCAAAATTAATGAGGTAATATAACATGGAGGCTTTAGCATACTACCAAGAGTTAATTCTCTATTAAGTAATCACATCCATAACTTGAGTGGAAGTTACAGATATTTAACGTGGTCATCGTAGAGCATCTTTTAGAAAAAAGATAAAATTATGAAAAATTATATGTAATTAAAAATACAAGACTTGGAATGCGTTCCTATTTTTATAAAGATGGAGTGGACATTGAATGGATTTGATTGCCGGTCCATGTGACAAGATATTTGGACAAGGTCTTTGGGATAGGATTTGAGACTTTGACAAATATTCAAGTGGCCTGGCCTTTTTAATTATTTAGAATTATTTTTTGTGTTATTTATAATTTTAAAATTTGAATTTTATGCGACATTTTATTTATTTTTATATATAGGGATTAAAATTGAGCTCGTCCAAGCTTTCACATGGGATAGGATTTAAGACATTGACAAACATTCATGTGACATGGCCTTTGTAATTATTTATAATTTTTTGTGTTATTTTATAATTTTGAAGTTTTCATTTTATGTGATATTTTATTTATTCATGTATATAGGGATCAAAATTGAGCTCGTCCAAGTTTTTATAAAATCTTAAAATTTATTAAAAGTGTAATTTTAAATTAAGTTATAAAAAAATATTGATGTTTATAAATTACTTGAGATTGTAGAAATATAAATAATTATTAAAAGAAGGGTTTATTGAAAAAAGCGTGTTAAATATTTACATGATGAAAATTCAAAAAAAATATAAAATATCTTAAATTCTAATACTAATGTTCATCATGATCTTATAATAAGTGTTTGTGAAATAATTTAAAATTTTGAATGGAAATAAAAAGGTTGTAGGCTACAATTTCCAAATTCTCTCATTAAATATTTACATATTTTTCTCTTTTTTTCGGGCCACTATAACCTCACATAATCATGTTGATTCACCTAATATACTCATGATTTTATATTTACCATGTGAGTCTTTTGAAGTGCAAATGCCACAATGTCTTATTATCACTATACTCATATTTATAGTCTAAGCCCCTGTTTTGTATCTAAAATTTGTGTTAAGCCTAGTTTGGGTCATTTGTCTAATAAATAGAACTATGCATCTTTAATCCACATAATAAATAAGATCTCATAAAAAGCCTTTATTTCTTTTAAAGAGAGTAAAATCTGTGAGGGATCTCATAATACACCAAACAATTAAGTATAAAATATTCCTCTAATTTTAATTCATTATTACAAAATTTAAATATATGTTGATATTAAACTTTACAAAAAAAAATATTATAACTCCCAATTTCTCTATTAATCAAATACAGAAAAAAAAAAACGAATTTTTATATTAATTTACAATTTAAACTTTTAAATCTAATTTATTTTTTGAAATTAAATATAAAACAAAAAATATATTTATTATCGATATATTTGACTAGAAAAGAACCGATGCGACAATTTTCATTATTCCGCACATATTTATAAATGATAAAAAAACTTTAATGAGCTTATTAGACGCCCATCAATTAATAGTACCCGACGAAAAAAGAAATATAAAAAAATGCTACCTGTCAATACTCTGCTCCCTAATCCTACAAGTCCGTATCAGTCAAGATTACTTTTGCTTAGTACTGAGGGTGGTTGTTGTAGACATTCACATTGCTTTGTGCTTTCACATTTTGCTTTTGGCAGGCAGTGAGCTCGTGCTTTGTCTGGAAAAATTTTAATGCTTTACATTGGTCTATCGAATTGCCAACATTCCTTTGGTGATATGAAGACTGAATAAACCTGCTTAAAGAGTGACTACGACGATGATTTCTGTCATCATTTTTTCTCCTATGCATATTTGCTTTCTTCTATTCTTCTTTCTTTTTTTTTTTCTTTTAATAATGTCATTCGCTGATTGTTCTCTCCCATTCCCACGATGGTTATTCATTAGAGGAGCATGTACTGGAAAGGTGGGAAACGAGCATTTTAGATGTGACCTGTTGTCCGCATTTTCCTGTTCTCCCTGTCTTTTTTAAGGCATCTTCAGTGTATATATCCTCTCCCATTTCGTGTTTGTTGGCAACAACAAATTCGAACTTGTAGAATTCTTGGCATATATAAAAGCATTCACATGTATCACACTGATAGGCGGGGTGTTCGAAATAGCACAAGGAATCAAATAATTCTTAGGTGTGTTCTATGAGGCGCGAGGGATGATGTACTGTGAGCCACGGTTCATCTTCGAACATTTTAATGTGTTCCTGATCAACTTCAAATGTTTTATTCTCTTCCTGTGAAATTATTTGTATCTGAGGTTCTAGCTGTGATTGTGAAAGGTGAAACTGAGCAAAACAAAACAGAAACCCTCAGATTGCTACGGCAATCATAAAAACAAGATTTTATTAATCTTTCTTGATCTTCTTAATCTTGGTCATTACAATACTGCACCCATGAGCCCTTTAAATAGATTTGAAAACAAACAATAATTAGAAAAGCAAACTGAAGACTAATTTTAGTCTTTGCATGCAAACTGCTTAACTCTCTAACTGCGTGAACTAACTGTTGATAACTGATGTGCATGCATGAGGAGTGGAGAAATTATCTCCAGTCTCTAACACTCCTTAATTTCTACCACTAACTACTTCAGCATTTACAATGCCTAAATGATGTCTTAGATAAAGGTCTCCTTTGCTAACGCCTTTGTGAATATATCTGCCAATCATGCGGAATACACCGCCTTGCGAAATACATCGTCTTATATGTGGAATACACCACCTTGCGAAATACATCGCCTTATATGTGGAATACACCACATTCGCCGTATATTTGGAATACACCACCTTGCGAAATACATCGCCTTATATGTGGATTACACCAGCGTGCGAAATACATCACCTTATATGTGGAATACACCACCTTGCGAAATACATTGCCTTATATATGGAATACACCACCTTGCAAAATACATTGCCTCATATGTGGATTATCTCCAAATTTGTCCAAAAATTCTGTAAAAGCGTCCAAATATAACGCCACTGAGTTTGCTATAGGCAGTAGATTTCGAAGAAACTAAAGCATCCAGTTGCACCAAAGATCTATACAACGTGCTGCTGTGCATTGACATTCTTGCGTCCAGCTGCGCCAAACTGCTGCTGCTGCGTCCACACTGGCTCTGATACCAATTTGAAGGGTGAAACTGAGCAAAATAAAACAGAAACCCTCATATTGCTAAAACAATCATAAAAACAAGATTTTATTAATCTTTCTTGATCTTTCTTGATCTTCTTAATCTTGCTCATTACAATACTGCACCCATGAGTCCTTTAAATAGATTTGAAAACAAACAATAATTAGGAAAGCAAACTGAAGACTAATTTAAAGGCGTTAGCAAAGGAGACCTTTATCTAAGACATCATTTAGGCATTGTAAATGCTGAAGTAGTTAGTGGTAGAAATTAAGGGAGAGTGTTAGAGACTGGAGATAATTTCTCCACTCCTCATGCATGCACACTGAAACTAAAACAAATTCTCTAACTGCTGTTTAACTAACTGAATGTTAACTACTGTGCATGCATGAGGAGTGGAGAAATTATCTCCAGTCTCTAACAGATTGGGCTTTACGTGAGAATACCTCCATCACCCCACTTCCTATGCATATTGAAAGCTTTGTACTTGAGTCGTTAATCTTTTTCGATAATAAGTCCGCTAGCTCTTTCCCTCATCCTATGAACATCTCATTCCTTTCCCCATTAATTGCCATCATTTACACACTGCCATTTATTCTGGATATGCAATCAAGAGACAGAAGACCTAGCAGTAACCTCTGAAGATTCTCTATTTTTCCCATTCTTAAATTTAAATTATGGCCTTTATAGGCTTCCACGTCATTGGTCACATTTTGAACGTGGTTTAAATTATTTCTTAAACATGACACAAGACATTAAATAATGCGCACGATGCCAAAATCTTTGCCCCTTGCTAAAGGATAACTGCTAACAGGTAATACCATCAGTTTCCTTTTTATATAGTTTTTCTTCTTCCTCTCTACCATTATATAGATAATATAGACTGAGATATATAAATAACTGATATGCAATATTTTATTCTATACATAGTTCATATGAGAAATAAATTCACTATTTTATATTACCAATTACCATAATAATATTAAGGAGGAAGGAATTATGATGTAATATAAAATTATATAAACATGTACTTCATTAACTAGTTTTTATAAGAAAAGAAATATTCTATAATCAAAACCCTAGTTTTATACCACGTATTAAGTGTAGTGAACGGGGAAGAATAATAGGAGAACAAATAATAAATATTGCATATACATGTAATTGGTTATCATAAAAATAACATCATAAGGGTATGTATTATTCCATACAAAAATAAAATCAATTGAAGGTGGGGATACTAGGTATTGTTATATATTTATAGAAGAGACACTCCTTATGGATGGGGATAGGAGATAGTTGCCATGTTAGATGTTATATGTAATGGGTGTGCTTTAAATAGGGATGGACATATGTACATGAAATTGAAAAGGAAAAAGAGAAAGTTGAGATGTCAATGATGTTGAAAATAAGAGGTGAAAATAATATATTAGTGTAAATTTTTTGATAGGTTATTTGAGAGTTGGGGTCCCTTTCTCATTTTAGTAATTGAAACAATAAAGATTAAAAAAAATAGGAAACACTAGAAAGAACTAAAAACAACCTTACCAAAAATGACAACAAAACAACTCTCACAGGTTAGTAAAACCCACCCCAAAGGAAAACAATGAAACCGAACAACAACTACCCCGAGGAGAGGATAACCAAACAAAAATTAAAAAGGCCACTATCTGACCATCGCCCACCTAATGACCACTATCTCTGACTGTTATTGGAGGAATGCCATCAATGCCACCACAATTAATGATATGCACCACCTAACCCCTACCCGACACTTCTTCCCTCAGTCATCCATGCCAGTTCCCTATATTAGTCCCATGACTAGTCATACTTTCAATGAACCCATCAACCCTCATCTCCATTAATTTTTGTTTTCATAATCTGGATCTACCCACATGTTTTATTGCCATCTCACCTCTCACACCCTACACCACCTTCATAGAATCCAGTCAAACCTGCATATGGGATGAGACAACCCTTCATCTCATCAAATGGCCATCACTCAATCACAACAAAGTAGTATGAGGTGGTTGAGGAGAATCCCCATAGATACAAGTGAATTTTTTTACTATAGAGGCCATCTTGGTTGATTTTATCATGCTCAGGTTTTCCACCATTGATGTCATTGGAGCTCTCATAATAGTTAGGTTAAGCACCTGCAGAACTCTTCCCTTTGGGTAAGGGTTTTTATGACAACATTGTAAAAATTTGATATTCTCCACCAACACACTAAAACGCTCCTCCAAGTCCCAAAAATGCCATAGAGGAACTAGTCCTTGTTATTTATATTCATAAAAGGGAAGTGAGCAAAGCCCACCCTACAAGAGCCCTTCCATTGTTTCCTCCAAACCAACATGAAAGTATAGACAAATAATCATATTAACCACTACTAGGGTTAGCTTCTTATGCTTTGAGATAAAAATCAAGTTCCCAAAACATGCCGATGACACCAAAGATTTCACTTTCACCCTTTAATTCATCTCCATAAACAATATTCCTGTAACTTCTTTAATGTCCTATAAAATGCTTCTGGATTCTATGATGAAAATATGCTTCAAATGGTATTCGGACACCTGTCTATCAAACACCATCTCCCTCAATAATACATTCACCTATAGCAGAGACTCGCTTAACACCACCTAAAACATTGAATCCATGTTGATAGCCTTTCCATCAACACCTATGATCATAGCCTGAGCAACACACGAAAGCTTCAAAGACATCCTACAATGAAGGCACCATCATCACCACCAAACCCAAGACATAATTACAAGGAGATGTGTCACGCATGGAAAATGAATCCACTAACACCAAAAATGAAAACCTTTGGAATCATAATATTGACCTCACAAAAAAACATGCTACCTCAAAAATCCATGTCTAAAGGGGTCCCCATAATATTTCACCTTACCCAATCATTATCAATAATCATTTATTCAACCTATATGATCCCTTTGTTTGCTAGACCATTTATCATAGAATTTGCTTCATAAAAATAATGCGAAACCTTCCAAAAACTAAAATCATCTAACACATCCCACATTCAACTAAGAATATTATCAATGTTCCAAGATCTAGCCCTCGTATTGTACAAAGCTTGGATGATTACCAACTCAAGATAAAGAATGTGGAAGAAGATCCCTTGTTTTCCACAATTTTTGATGCATTGTGCAGATGAAAAAAGGAAGGACCATGACAGGTAAGTTCTATCAACCTCCCATATCGTGAAGGAATTTCAGATTATTCATGATAGCCATGAAAACAAAAAGTTATTTATCATGCGTTGGCTTTATTAATGAAGGTTTTAAAAGATTTTTTCTATTTTTATCTTGTGAAGTTTGCTGTGAAACACAATAAATCTTTTTTAAGATCCTATTTTAATGCACGACTCGATTAAAAATTATAATGTAATATAGTGCAATATTATTTAATACAAATTGTAATTGTGGTGATGAAATTTTAAATTTTGTTTTATACAATTGAATGATCAAAAAGTAATTGTAATTCACAATTTAAATTACAACGCAGTCATGATTGTCACTACGTAGCTCTCATTTTTATATTTTGAATCCTTTTTTTCGCTTTTTAATATTGTTTGATTCATTTTTTAATTTAACTTTTATTTGTTAAATTATAATTTTAATATTTATATAATTAAAATTAAAATTGTTAAAAATTAAATATATATATAAATTAAATGATGGAAAAATAATTTTTATCATACAAAATAATATAATGTCAATTTAATAAATACAATTTTACAAAATCTTACTCACTGATCCTTTACAACTGCTTTAGTGAAGATATCTACCAACTATTATTTAGTGTTGATATATTTCAATTCTACTACCTTCTTCTGCGCTAAATCTCGGATAAAATGATGATTTAAATCAAAATGTTTTATGTTGTTGTGATGGACTAGATTCTCGGCCAATTTGATGGCACTAATGTTGTCACAAAAAATCACTGTGGGATGAATTTGTATCTCTCCAATTTATTCAAGAAGTTTTCTAAGCCATAATTCTTGTGTACTTGCTGAAGTGACTGCAACATATTTTGCTTCTATAGAAGAAAGGGCAACTATACTTTGTTGGTTTGAGCTTCAAGTAATCAAACTAGAACGAAGTGAAAAACAATTCCTAAATGTTGAATTTCGATCATCCAAACTACCTCCCTAATCAGAATCACTAAAACCAACGAGATTGAACCTTTTAGAAGTGTAGTAATGAATACCAAAATCTAGACTTCCTCTCACATACCTCAAAATTCTCTTCGCTGCCTTCATATGTATTTATGATGGCTCTGTCATGTACCTTGAAACAAGTGAAACTAAATAAGAAATATCAGGGCTTGTGTGAGTTAGAAATATCAAGATTCCAACAATGCTCCTATAATCTGCCTCATCAACTATTTCAGTACCATCATCTCTACACAACACAATTCCATGAGCAACTGGAGTGGAGACTGGTTTACAATCAGTCATATCAAATTTATTCAACATGTCTTTGGCATACTTTGTTTGACAAATGAAAATTTCATTCTCACTTTGATAAACCATCATTCCTAAAAAATATTTCATGAGGCCTAAATCTTTCATCTCAAATTCATTCATCATCAAAACGTTGAATTCATCCTTCGTCTTAGAACTGTGACCTATATACAACAAGTGATCAACATATAAACTTATAATAAGAATATCATTACCTTCTTGTTGATAGTAAAGGGTAGGGTGACTCTTAATTCTTTGAAAGCCATTCTCTTGAAAATATCCATCAATTCTAGCATACCGTAGTCTTGGTTCTTGCTTGAGGCCATACAAAGCCTTCTTCAACTTGTAGACATGATTTTATTTTCCTTGCACTTCATCTTTGTGGAGCTGAATTTAAATAGTTAGTAATTTTTATTTAATATGTTTTTAGAAAAATAAAGCTTTAGAAAAGATAGATTTAGTTTTTAGTTGATATTACATGCAAATTTTTATTTAGATAAATTTGGAATATTTTATTTATTAATTAGAAAAGCATGTTCACATGCAATTCTATTAATACATTGTAATTGATGTTTATTTTCAAGGAAAAGGAATAATTTGAATAAGTATTTTTTATTTTTGTAATTCTTATTTCTTCTATGTTATGAATATTTTATATATTTGGCCATGATTTAATTTTATATATTTAAAATTCTACATTTGGTATCAGAGCTGGTATTTTCTTTTGGGTTAAAGATTTAGTAGATGGAATTTTGCCAAAAATTTATTATGTCAAATTCTAACTCCTTGCCCATTTTAGAATTTGATGGAAATGAGTATGATTATTAGTGCATCAAAATGATGAATTTTTTGATAGAAAAATATTTGTGAGAGATTGTTGAATCAGGTTATGCAGAACCAACTGATTGGAATGCCCTTACAACCATAGATAAAATATCTAAGGAGGCTATGAAAAAAAAATTTCAAGCCTTATTTCATATTCAAATAGCTCTAGATAATAGCCTATTTCTGAGAATTACAGGAGAAAAGATAGTTGATGATGCTTAAAAGACTCTAAAAGAAGCTTACCAATGTAGTGATCAAGTCAAAGTTGTCATGATATAGAAATTGAAGAGAGAATTCAAGAATTTGAAGATGCAAGAAGCTAAAAGGGTGAGTACCTATTGTGTCAGAATAAAAGAAGTGGTCAATAAGATCACTATACTTGGTGAAATTATGATCAATAAGGTTGTGATAAAAAAGGTTTTGAAGACTCTCACACCAAGGTGGAACCATGTTTCCATAATCATAGAAGAAAGCAAGAATTTGTCTACCCTTCAATTTGATCATCTAGTTGGATCTTTGATGTCTCATAAAGAAAGATTGAAAAATTATTTTAGAGACAGTGATGAGAAAGCCTTTTCCTCTAAATCACAAATCACAAAGAATGAAGATGCCAAGGTAGAGGTCAAAATCAAAATTATTCAAGTGGAAATAGAGGAAGAGGTGGTTTTCGAGGAAGAGGTAGTTTCAGAGGAAGAGGTATAGGTTCATTTGATAAAATAAATATCTAGTGTTATCATTGTAATAAGTATAGCCACTTTAATTACGAGTGTAGATTAAAAGAAGGTAATAATGATAAAAGTGTTCATTATGCTCAAGAAGGTGATGATAATCCTCCAAATAATTTATTTTTATCTTATGACAAAGATAAAAATGTTTCTAAAGATGTTTGGTATTTAGATTCGGGAAGTTCTAACCACATGTTAGGGAATGAAAAGATTTTTTCTATAATAGATGAATGTTTTAAATCGAAGATCAAACTTGGTGATGACAAATCATTGGAGGTTGCTGCAAAAGGAGCTATGGAAGTCCATACAAAAGAAGGTATGAAAAGTGTTAAAGACATTTATTACACTCCACAATTAAAGCATAATTTGTTGAGTGTTGAAAAATTATGTGAGAATAATTATAAAGTTGTATTGAAAATCAATAATGTATAATTTATTATAAGAATTAAGGAAAAAGGGTGGTGTCAGTTGTGCCTATGACAAATAATAAGATGTTCCTATTGATGTTTGGAGAACATAACAACCTTGCTAATATGGCATATGAGGATACGTGTTGGTTATGGCATCTCAGGTATGGGCATTTAAATTTTCATAGTTTGAAGATTATAACATCAAAAGCATTAGTTTCTAGTTTTCCTAAGGTTGAAGAGCACAAGGAAGTTTTTGAAGGATGTGCTAAAGGAAAACACGCAAGAGAGAAATTTCCAAAAGGCAATACATGGAGGGCCCATCATCCACTTTAGTTAGTTCATTTAGACATTTGTGGTCTTATGTAGACAAAGAGTTTAGGTAAATCATCATATTTTATCACTTTTATTGATGATTACTCACAAAATATTGGGTTTATTTTGTGAAGACCAAGGGTGAAGCCCTTGATACATTTAAGAGGTTTAGAGTTCTTGTATAAAATGAAAAAGGGTGCAAAATTAAATGCTTAAGGACTGATCATGGAAGATAATTTTGTTCAAAAGCCTTTTAAAGTTATTATGATATGCATGGCATGAGAAGACAACTCACCACTACGTATAGACCTCAACAAAATGGTGTAGCTGAAAGGAAGAATCATACAGTGGTGGAGATGGCACAAAGAATGCTAAAAACAAAGGGATTCAACAATTCTTTTTAGGGAGATGTAGTTGCTACAACAGTATATATTCTCAATCAGAGTCCCACTAGTGAACTTGATAGGATGATTTCGTATGAAGCCTGGTATGAGAAAAAGCCAAATTTTAATTATTTCAAAGCTTTTGGTTGTTTAGCCTATGTTCATGTTCCTGATCAAAAGAGATAAAAATTAGATCCCAAATGTGAGTCATGTATTTTTGTTGCATATAGTGAGGAAAGTAAATCTTGCAGGTTATATAATCCTCTCACTAATAGGTTTATTGTGTCAAGAGATGTGATTTTTGATGAAGGGGGAGTTTATGGTCATCAAAAAGGACATATGGAGAAGTCAAAATCTGTTTTAAATGAAATTATTATGGATGATATTGATCATGGGAAGCCCACTAATATCTCTATTCCAAGTGCTACAAATCCACCAAGTAGCCCCTCATCTAGTTGTTCAATTCTAAGTGTAAGTATAGATTTAAGTCCTAGTTCTACAAGGAAGGTAAGAATATTGAGTGACATCTATCAAAGGAGTTCAAATCTAGCACATGAAGAAAATCCAAGAGGTGAGACAATGAATTTTGCTTTACTTACCAATGCTGATTTTGAACCATCATGTTTTAAAGATGCATGTACTAATGAGGTTTGGATGCAAGCAATGCAAGAAGAGATGGATTCTATTTACATGAATGACACTTGGGAGATTACAAAGCTTATACATGACAAGAAGAAGATTGTCACCAAATGGGTCTACAAGACTAAGTGTAATAGTGATGAAAGTGTTGAAAAGCATAAGGAAAGATTAGTTGCTAAAGGCTTCACACAGAAGTATGGCATTGATTATGAAAATACATTTGCACCAGTAGTAAGATAAGAGACCATTAGGATGTTGATTTCATTAGCATCTTAAAATAATTGGAGCATCCATCATATGGATGTGAAAAGTGCCTTCTTGAATGGGTACTTAGAAGAAGTATATGTGGATACCCCACAAGGTTTTGAAGTGCAAGGAAAAGAAAATCATGTCTACAAGTTGAAGAAGGCTTTGTATGGCCTCAAGAAAGAACCAAGAGCATGGTATGTGAGAATTGATGGATATTTTCAAGAGAATGGATTTCGAAGAAGTAAGAGTGAACCTACCCTTTACTATAAACAAAAAGGTAGTGATATTCTTATTATAAGTTTGTATGTTGATGACTTGTTGTATATGGGTAGCATTTCTAAGATGAAGGATGAATCCAAAGTTGTTATGATGAATGAATTTGAGATGAAAGATTTAGGTCTCATGAAATAATTTTTAAGATTGGAGGTTTATCAAAGTGAGAATGAAATTTTTATTTTTCAAACAAAGTATACCAAAGATATGTTGAAAAAAATTGATATGGTTGATTGTAAACCAGTCTCCACTCAAGTTGCTCATGGAGTTGTGTTGTGTAGAGATGATGGTACTAAAATAGTTGATGAGACAACTTATAGGAACATTGTTGGAAGCTTGATGTTTCTAACTCACACAAGACCTGATATTGCTTATTCAATTTCACTTGTTTCAAGGTACATGACAGAGCCATCATATATACATATGAAGGCAACGAAGAGAATTTTGAGGTATGTGAGAGGAAGTCTAAATTTTGCTATACATTACTACACTTATAAAAGGTTCAATCTTGTTGGTTTTAGTGATTATGATTGGGGAGGTAGTTTGGATGATCAAAATTTAACATCTGGAAATTGTTTTTCACTTGGTTCTAGTTTGATTACTTGAAGCTCAAACCAACAAAGTATAGTTACCCTTTCTTCTACAGAAGCAAAGTATGTTGCAGTCACTTCAACAAGTACACAAGAATTATGGCTTAGAAAACTTCTTGAATAAATTGGAGAGATACAAATTCATCCCACAGTGATTTTTTTTACAACATTAGTGCCATCAAATTGGTCGAGAATCTAGTCCATCATAGCAGGACAAAACATTTTGATTTAAAGCATCATTTTATTTGAGATTTAGTGCAAAAAAGGTAGTAGAATTGAAATACATCAACACTAAAGAATAGTTGGTAGATATCTTCACTAAAGCAGTTGCAAAGGGCCAATTTTTGATATTCAGAGATCAGAGTGTGAGCCCTCTCAGCATCAAGGGAGAGTATGTTGAAAAGTGATGCTGCAGTTCATTAAAAATCATACTCAATTCTATTTTTAAACTACTAGTTTAAAGTGCAATTAACAAACTCTTCTTTGCTGTCAAATTGTCAGTCTTCCCACATAGCCAAGAATGCATGCCAAGTGCATAGTTTGTTATCTTTTTGTTATTCACTCTATCCTTAGATGTAACGAATTGTTTTTAACATAGTTTTTTTATATATACATCAATAAAGACTGTTATTTTTAACCTGCACAAAATACAGATCTATGTATTATTTGTTGTGCTCTATTATTTTTTTTGGTGTTATGCTCTATTTTTTAAAGTTGATTCTTAAATATAGCACAAAACCTATCAAGTAATGTGTATGATGCCAGGATATTTGCGCCTTGCTAAAAGATAACTGCAACCAGGGAATACCATCAATATCCTTTTGATATAATTTTTTTTCTTCTTCTCTGCCATTATCACCCACAAAGCATCTCCTGCCCACATAGACTATCTGAATGACGTGTTCCAATTTTTTCTGACAGGTATTGTAATTTATGGTTAAAATCTAAAATCATGTCATGATCGCCACCATATAGCCAGATCATTTGAGGATCGCTCAATTCCTTGACAATGGCCTGCAGAGGTAAAATCATAAATCTCTAAGTAGAAAAATAGGTAAGGGTGAGGGTGAGAACATGGCTCAGTTGTAAGCGGCTGGTTTGTTTTTCCCTGGGTTTCAAGCGACTGCCTAATTAAAAAAAACTTAAAATAATTAAAATATTTTTATTAATATTTATTTTATTTTTTATTTTAGCTGTCATTCAAAGTAAATAATTTTTTAACTTTAATTAATCAAAATATTTGATTTGACATTATTATTATAATAATAATACAATTTTATATGTAAAATATTAAAATATTTTGTAGAGTATTATTAAAGAATATTATATTTATTTATTAATAATTAGAAGATATTATTATATATAATTAAAAATATGATTTTTAAATTACACATAGAGTTCTTCGTTAATTAATAGATTGTGTGTTCGAAGGATTTGAGACGTGAAGGCAGGGAGGATTGGGTGCCCCTTTAGGACTGTTCAAATTAACTTTTGATGGGGTTACTAGGGGGAACCTAGGGGCCTCAAATATTGGTTGTATCATTTGTGATTGCGCTAGATATCTAATTCGAATGACTTTGATAAAGCTCATGGATGGCACCAATAATGAGGTGGAAGCATTGGCATTAGTTTTGGGGCTTGATCTTTTGATGCAGTGTGAGATTGATCGAGTCCTTATTAAGGGCGATTCGATGGTAATCATCCAGGCTTTACACAATAGGAGGGCTAGATCTTGGAATATTGAAAACATTCTTAGCTGAATGTGGGATGTGTTAGATGATCTTATCTTTTGGAAGGTTTCACATTGTTTTTATGAATCAAATTCTATGACGGATGGCCTAGAGAACAAAGGGATCACACAGGTTAAATAAATCACGGATAATGATTGGGTGAGGTGGAAAACTATGGGGACCCCTTTAGACATGGAGTAGTTTTGAGGTGGCAAAGATTTTTTGTGAGGGTGTTGTTATGATTGCAAATGTTTTCATTTTCGGTGTTGGTGGGTTTATTTTCCATGCATGACACATCTCCTTGCAATTATAACTTGGGTTTGGTGATGATGGTGGTGCCTTCATTGTAGGATGTCTTTAAATCTTTCACATGTTGTTCAGGCTGTAGGTGTTGGTGGAAAGGTTGTCAACATGGATCGAATGTTTTAGGTGGTGTCAAGTGAGTCTTTTCTATAGGTCAAGGCAAATTTTAGGGATATGGTGTTTGATGGATAGGTGTTTGATTACCATTTTAAGCATGTTTTCATCATAGAATCTGAAATCATTTTATAGGACATTAAAGAAGATATAGGGATATTGTTTATAGAGATGAATTACAGGGTGAAAGTAAAATCTTTGGTGGCATCAACGTGTTTTGGGAACTTGATTTTGGTCTTAAAGCATAAGAAGTTGTCCCTAATGATGGTTAATACTATTATTCATCTAGAATTTTGTGTTGGTTTGGAGGAAATAGTGAAATGGCTCAAGTGGGGTGGGCTTTGCTCACTTCCCTTCTATGAATAGGAGTAAGAAAGACTAGTACCTTTATGGGATTTTTGGTACTTGGAGGAGAATTTTATTTTGTTGGTGGAGCATATCAAATTTTTACAATGTTGACTCAAAAGCCTTGACCCAAAGGGAAAAGTTCTGAAAGTGCTTAATGTGATTGCTATGAGAGCTCTAATGGCATTAGTGGTGGAAAACCTGAGTGTGATAGAGTCATCCAAGATGGCGTCTATAGTAAAAATGTTGACTTGTATCTATGGGGATTCTCTTCAACCATCTCACACTACTTCATTGGGATTGAGTAAGGGCCATTTGCAAGATGAAGGGTAGTCTCCTTCCATATGCAGGCTCGATTAGATTCTATGAAGGTGGTACAAGATGTGGGAGGTGAGATGGAAATAAAATGTGTGGGTAGATCCAAATTATGAAGATCCAAATTAATGAAGAAGCGGGCTGATGGGTTCACTGAAAGTATGACTAGCCATGGGATTGCTACAGGGAACTGGCATGGATGGCTAAGGGAAGAAACATTGAGCAGGGGTTAGGTGGTGCATATGGTTGATTGTGGTGGCAATCCTCCATAGTCAATTGGCAGTAATGGACATTAGGTGGGTGATGGTCAGAAGGTGGCCTTTTTTAATTTTTGGCTGGGTGTCCCCTCCTTGGGGTGGTTGTTGTTTAGTTTCATTATTTCCCTTTGGGGTGGGTTTCACTAACCTATGAGGGTTATTTTCTTGTCATTTTTGGTAAGGTTGGTTTTTTGTTCTTTTTGGTGTTTCCTATTTTTTGTAATCTTTATTTTTTCAATTACTAAAATGGGTGAGGGACACCCAACCCTCAAATAACCTATCAAAAAATTTAAAATAAGAGTTTATTTTCACCTCTTATTGTCAACACCATTGGCATCTCAACTTTCTCTTTTTCCTTTCAATTTCATGTACATATGTCCATCCCTATTTAAAGCACACCCATTACATATAACATTTGGGAGGGCAACTATCTCTGATCCCCATCCATAAGGAGTGTCTCTTCCATAAATATATAACAATACCCAATATCCCACCTTCAATTGATTTTATTTCTGCATGAAATAATACATACTCTTATGTTGCTATTTTTATGATGACCAATTACATGTATATGTAATAATAATAATTTTTCTCCTATTTTTCTACCCCATTCACTACACTTGATACATGATATAAAACCAACATTTTGATTATAGAATATATTTTTTATTATAAAAAATATTTAATGAATTACATGTTTATATAATTTTTTATTACATCATAATTCCTTCTTCCTTAATATTATTATGGTAATATAAAATAGTGAATTTATTTCTCATATGCAGTAATAAAATGAACTATGTATAGAATAGAATATCTCATATCAATTGTTTATATATCTCAGTCTATACTATCTATATGATGTTCTCAAAAAAAAAAAGTCATTTTAATTATTATATTAATTTTCTTTTTACTTATTTCCTTGTATGTTATTATACTCTATTATTATGTAGTTTGGTATGGCTACAACACTCCCTCTTCATATCCATAACCAATGATTGCTCCTTTCTAATATGCAACTTTCCTCTTACTAATTTATAATTTTATCCCTAAATACCCTAAATTAACTCAACACAATTTATATTATAATTTTTAATGTGATTGATGCATTCGAAGTGGGGACTAGCCACTATAAAGTCCTTATTTTAATATAGCCTCATATTTATTAACATTAATAAGAAAAAACTAATTAAAAACATACATTCCAAAGTGGATTTATTGATAAATATGAAATATAGTACTTAAAAATTATATTATAAAAATATTATAAACATGGCTTTTAAACCACCCTCTCTGCGCCCCCTCATCTATGTATGATATCATTCCAATCTATGTATGATATCCCGCCAAAAAAATAAAAATTATAAGAGTTTAATAAACCTGAAAAGATTGGTGGGAAGGATGGGGATCAAATTCCAATCTATGTATGATATCATTTTATTTAATAATTTAAAATATATATAAGGAAAAATAAATTTTATTTAAAAAAATATTTTTGCTGAAATTGAAATCTATATTCCAAAAGACATTGAAAGGAAATGTTATAATATCAAACAAAAAATTGTAGGAGATGAAAGTCATTCTTTTGAAATAGAATTTTATACAAAAATAAGCGATAATTGACAAGCACTATAAATTTTTAAAAGGGGGAAATTTGATAAAATGGAAGGCCGTAACAACTAATAAATAGAGTTCTAGGGGCTTTTTTTGGACGACAAGAAATCAAATTTTTTTTAATAGAGAATAATTAATAATATTAGAAACATTTTATATAATTAATATTATTGTTGAGACTTGGGCTCTAATAATACATAGTAATATTTAGGTACCTTGAGGTAAAAAAAGGCTCTTTATTATCATTATTGTGAACTAGCAATTGCCCTTAAGGTGCAAAAAAAAGCTAGAGGAATTGTATATGTTATATGTTTATTTTGCGATTATATCTAGTATGTTTGAATATATATATATATATATATATATATATATATATATATAAGTATTATCTTTTATAATATATAAATCTTATGAATGGTAATGACTCCGTAATTGTTGACTTGTTCATACAATGTTGATTTTTTTCCCCTGATCCAACACCAACTTGCCATTGCCAGTTCCCTAATAAAAAACACTATATAAATCTAGAAGAAATAAACATTCAAATTATGTAAATCTATGTAACAAGAATTAAGAGTCATACAAAGTAGCAAAATTTTAATTCTAAAATAAGATTAAGCACAAAGATGTAACCACAATCATTGTACATTGTGAATCATGAAAATGGTTGGACATTAAGTTTTTACTAACATATGCCCAAAAAGTGCAAGTTACATTGGAAGGAATGAGTGTTTTCTTTTCATTTATGGTTTATATGGATCTTTGTTTAATTAATGTCATTTTTTATTAATAGATTAAGGGAATTAGGGTTACGTATGTTGTACATAAGATTAGGTTCCTTGAAATCCAATCATAATAATTACTTGTGATAGGGTCTGGGAATTACCAATTTGGTTAGAGAATGTAATACTGAGTTGGATGAGATGAATGATGTTCAAATCATGTTTCATGCTCTCTTAATTGTTATCCATGTTATTGGTGTGGATGCACATCAAAAAATAATAGAAAGGGGATTGCAAGATATTGGCACCACACTCTGTGCAGTGCCACATCGAATATGTCTGCTCTAACTGAAACACATAATAAAATTTAGTAGTTACATAAAACAACATAAAATATAATATATTTTTACTTCCCCACATGGATCCTTAAAATTCAGGTAAAAAACATCTTTTTTTAATAATCCATCAAGTTAAACATAGCTCATATCTGCAAAGTAAATTATTCTAATTTGTGGTTTTCTTTGCTAAGTGTTTTCTTTTCTTTTGCGAAACACTCTAACTGACACACCGTAAACATTATATGTATTATAGTAGATCAAAAATGGAACCCCCATTGTCGAGAGAGTATGTGGGCAATGCAGTGATTCCAAGTCAAGAGAAAAAGTGCTGAAAGAAGGGTTGTTGGCATAGGTGGTGAAAGTCTACGGAGGATAAATAATGAGTAACACACTCTGTGGTGCACTGGCTAGAAGTTCACAAAGGCATTGTGTGTACTTCAAAGAGTTTCTCGATAGTTACGTTGTGGATACTGGGGATGAAAGAGGTGAAATTTTTGTGGAGGAAGCCAATACAATAAATGGCATATTAAAATTTGTGTGTGTGTGTGTGTGTGTGTGTGTGTGTGAAATACAATCTAATGTTTAAGTATATATTATATAATCTCATATAATATTAAATATATAATATATTCAAATATAATATTAAAATATATATTATGTATAATTTGATAAAATATTTAATTATATAATATATATTATTTTTCTAAAAAATAAAATAAAATATATATTAATTACATAATATATTTGAATCTTATATATTTTATATTAAAAAATATATAAAATATTATATAATATAATATATAGTTCAATATTATATATATAATATACACATAATATAATATAATATAATATTATTTAAATAAAAGAGGGGTAAAATTTTATTCAAACAAAGACAAAATAAGTACAAAGCAAGGGCATTATCCAACCCTGTCGATCTCCACTAAGTGGTACATCTTTTGAGAAAAAATTGAGGGTAATTGACCCCTATCCATAATTTTCCAATTTTGCATTTGATTAGAGGCCCATTTGGCCAAACAATCTGCTACTCCGTTCCATTCTCTAGGAATGTGATTGAAAGTAACAGAATCCAAAGAAGCACACAAACTAAGAATCTATGTAATAATCAAAACTACATGCCAACTGACATCTTGTAATTACTACCTATCAAACAAAGTCACCACCACCTGAGAATTATATTCACAAATAATCTTTTTCCACCTAAGATCACAACCGTGCTCCACTGCATATAAAATGGTAAGAGCCTCTATCAAATTGTTATTATGTAGACCCTTATAAACTAAAAAGATAAACTGTACAGTCCTAGAGCTATCCCTCCCAACTCCACCTATACTAGCATGACCAAGATTTCCTTGAGAAAAAGCATTTGTGTTGATTGTCAAAATGCCTTGAGGAGGAGGACTCCAATGCCCCTCCTTATTTATATTCCAAAGAGGATGTCTACATATATTTCTCATGACCTATCTAGCACCTCATTCAAGAGGAAGATTGAGGTGATTAAAACAAACAACATCTCTTGGATCCACACACTCAGCCAAGTCACACTTACTGAAATAGTTTCTCCCAAAGAATGAAGAATTTTACACCACAAATGTTGAACAACCATCGTTACATCTTGAAAAATCCTGTGATTCCTCTCCAACCAAATATTCAAGATAATAAATATTGGTCCAAGAGCCTAAGTAACTTGAAGAAAAGAAGTCTTAACTGGGGCCTTGCCCCAATGAGAAAAAAACTCAGCCAAAGAGGAGACATGCAAGCAAGCCTAGTTCCACACACCCCACCAAAAGTGCCATATCTCCCTAGAGAAGGAACATTGGAAGAAGAAACGAGAGACACTCTCTTCACTATTGCGACACAAAACACACATCAAGGGACCTTGGAACCCATGTTTACACAAATTATCCCAAGTAAGATGCCGATTTTGACCCACCAACCACATAAAAAAGTTACACTTGGGCCAATAAAATTTTTTCCACACTTGTTTCCACCAGGGAACCTCTATATCTCCAAATGTCTACCTAATAAGCACCGCATAACTTGTTGAAATAGAATATTTACCAGACAAATAACTATTACCCCAAGCCAAAACATCATGCCTTGCCAAGGTATTACATTCATGAGAAGCAAGAATCTGAGCCAACTCTTGCCTATCCACCTCGAACCCCCCTGACGGCCATTTAGAAGAGTGCTTCCATCTAAAACTAGCAACCAACGCATAATTGTGAGAAACCTTATAATGCTCAACCGTATCCCAACCCACAACAGTAAAAATATCACAAAGGGACTAGAGGTGTGGATAACTAGAAAGGATGGCAGGATTACCATCCCAAGAATCTAGCCAAAAAAGAGCCTGTGAACTCATATGAAAGATCCAAAATAGCCCATTCTTAATCAATTGAGCCCCCATTTTGAGATTATACCAGATCATAAACCCCTTTCCCTACAAAAAGAAGTGAGGAACATCAAAAGTATTAACATCTTTAAGATACTTATTGGTGAGAATATGGGCCCAAAGCTAATGCTGACTGGTACACCAGTGCCAATATAACTTGGCTGTGAGAACTTGCCCATTCAAAATAGTAGATTGTATACCAAGGCCCCCCTCTTTCTTTGGTCTGCACATAGTTTCCCACTTAACAATGTTCAACTTAGTAGTCTACAAGTTACCATTCCAAATAAAGTGTCATGAGAGAGCATCAAATTCCCTAAGAAAATACATATGGAACTCCCTGAACAAAATACTTGTAAATAAGGAGAGCCTAGATAACAAACTTCAGAAGAGTCACTCTAGTAGCAGTAGATAACCATCAATGAGTCCAATGAGTGACCTTTCTACGCAGATTATCAAGCAAGTTCTGCCAAGAAGACCTGGGTTGCCTACCAATAGCAAGAGGAATACCTAAATATACAAAGGGAAGAGACCCAATCTGAAACCTCAAAATATGTGTAATTTGCCTTTGAATAGCAGAAAGAATATTAAAAAAGAAGGTAGAAGACTTATGCTCATTGACTTTCTAACTCGAAACAACAAAATAAGTATCCAAAGCCCACCTAAATGATTCAACTCCTTGAAGATGAACCATCCCCATAAAAATAGTGTCATCAACAAATTAAAAATATATAATATATAATTTAATATTATATATATAATATACATTTTAGTATAATATATATATATATATGAATGAACTACTTATAATTTTAAATGAAAAAATTCATCATAACCCTAACCTAAACTCTATGAAACAAAGCCCCACTCTATGAAACAAAGCCCCCCTTAGGACCCTCACAAAAACAATCAAACAAATCGTTCCCAATTATAAAAACCTCCCAAAGAAAACTCTTATAACGAAATCAGAAGTAATTAGAAAACATTATAAGTGTTTAGGCTAAAACGACACATTACTCTAAATGTCGTTAACTTCACATAAACCTTGGATAAATTATTTGACCATCCTACACTAATCTCCTACACACGTGCGAATCCTCATAAAAAATGCCCAACCAAGCGTCCGTTCCTGTCCTACCTATAATTAGCATAGCCATGAGTGGATACAGATTCAGTGTATGGTCATGAGTGGATACAAACTCCGTGAAAATAAAACCTAATTTAATCTTCAAGCCTCCCGCTCTCTCTTTTAACCTGTATATTTTCTTTTTCCCAGTACACCTCTGCACACGAAATCCATTTATTTGTGAGACCTGTTTTTGAAATGGTCAAAGGCGCTGATGCGGCCTCCATTCCTCCAGTTTGGGAGAGAGAGAGACTGCTTTTTCTATTTTGAAGGGGATTCATGGTTTTGAAGTGGTGGTTTTCGGCCGATTTGATTTCCGTGTCACCTTATTTAGTAAGCCCCTTGATTAGTTTGCCCTGGTTGAGTGCATGAATAGTTTTCTCACAGTGGATTTGTTTAGCTTTTAGGGTTTCATTTCTGGCTAGCTCTTTTGGAGTTGATGGGATTATGGAGTTTAGACTTTTGAGCATTTCAATCTTTTTTCCTCTCAATTTTACATATAGTAGATCATTTTGAAAACATTAGTATAACAACCTTTGTGTCGTATGTTCCATTTTCAGATTCAATAACATCGAAATGCATTATATTTTGCAGTCATTCACACATTGTATTCTTGACAAATCTATTTCCTCTTGAGATTTTTAATTAATAATCATAAAAAAAATCAAGCTGCATCTTTGATTTTTTCTACACATTCCACGTTGTTAATTTTTTTTTGGTTTTCAATTCTTATTTGCTGTATTCTTACTATGCTTACAGCTACACCCAATTTTCTCGATTATATTAATTTTTTTCAGACTGCGTTAAATTTATGTGCTTTGAAATTTTGCAACTTTTTTTAAGGTACTCAATTCAATAATATCGGTCAAATAAATTGCAGAGTATACAATGAAAATGAAGTTCTATGTTATTCATTTTTTTTTAGAAAAAATTTTATGATGAAAATAATATTTCTTGGATTTCAAGTTTAAATGCAAAAAATGGAAGTGAAATAAAATAATTACTAGACATGTCCCGAACATCTGCCATTGTCCCTGTAATGATTGTATTTTCAATATGTAGCCTATGAAATAGATTGAATATATTTTCTACAGAGCACATATTAGAAATGGATAACATAATATAGTAAATATTACCTGCAGGATGGCAAAGCTTTTTTTACTATGTTTCTATCCATTACATTGTAGAACGGGGAACCTTATATTGAACCAACTTGTTGACTTAAACCCATGGAAGGGGTGGTGATGCAGTGGGACTGACATGTCTTACCATCAAGAGTCAAACCCACCTATTCATCCATATATCTACCCACATGTTCCATTCTTCTATGCCTTGAAGCACCGGCCATGAAGCAACTTGTCAACTTTATGTCAGTCGTTGATTGGTTTAAAACAACATATATGGTTTCTTGTCTCTTGTGAGACGACTCTTGGGGCCTTGCCCCACCATAATAAGCCTCTGACTTAATAAATTGACTGGAAACATGACAATATTATTGAAAAAATTTGCAAAGTTTTCACTTTGTATTAGAAACACCACAATATTATTGAAGAAATCGGAAAACTTTTCATTTCTTTCACATCTGATGCAGGGGCATTCCAAGGCTATGGGCAATACTCTTAGGCTTAACCCATTGGCCAAGCCTTCAAGAAGAGTGAACAACTACCAAGTCAATCACACATATCTAAGAATAGAAACTGCTGATAAAGAGAGTGAACAACTGTCAAGATTAGAAGAGAGAATGTATAGATTCAAAGAAGGAACATTGCTCATACAAAGGATGGTTGTCAAAGCTTGGGAGTAGGGGTTAAATTTGATGGTCACCTTTACTTATCAAAAAAAAATAATTTGTGACAACTTTTAAACTAATGTTACCTTGCACATAACCTTCATTTCTCATTTTTAATTTTTACAATCATATAAAGAATTATATAAAAATAAAGATATCATTAAAATAAAGGAAATATTATTATGTTAAATATGTGTAAATATATCTAAAAAATACTATAATTTATCATGATATTTTTGATGCATTTAAATGATAGTTGAATAGACTACCCATATTCATAAATGTATGGAAAAAATGACCTATTTTCTGACTGAGGTAGTTCACTTAGGAAACATTTTCACATGCAAATGCTTTTGAATTGGGTAAAGTGCCCAATTTTACACCAAACAATGGTCGAGATGCATCTGTAACAATAATGCCCACAACCATTAACACAAAGTCCACCCCCTGTTTCTTCCTTAAATTATCCATGTTTCAGGTTAAAGGAAAGCCAAAATGCCACTTGTAAAGGGTTATAAGGCTTTTTTAAAAATACCATAACAAGCCAGAGAATAAATGGACAACCGTTCAACTATGAAACATCTTGTAAGATGACAGATAACATAATAATTTAAAAAATTACAAATTCAACCTACAAGTTTATAGTTTTATGAGAAAATGTTTTGAAATGAAATAACAAAAATACACACTTCATCAAATTACATGCTCTAACCTTTTAAAAAAAGGCATCTAATAGGAATGTACCCATAAATGATATGGACAAATGCATGGTATGTAATAAAATAAATTTTGGATCACAAATGTTTCAGTAAGTAATCACAAAACCTATTTTAACCATCTCAACACAAGATTTGAGTTTAAACAATAATGCACACCTTATTCATAAAGAAAAAGTTCAATAGTTACCATTTTTGAAACTCAATCTGCAATTATTATAGAATAACATAACGACCATAGAAGAGATTCACACAAATATTTATGGAAAAGCCAAGAGCTATTATTAAAATAAATCCTTTGCGGTACAGGTAAAGATTGTTCTCAAAATAAACCCTTATTTGGACTAAACTCTTAAATGCAAAAAATAAAAACATTTGAAAAGGAAAAAATACTTTAAAAAATGAGAAACAAACAACTACGATTAAAGGGAAAAGGAACGACCTGAGTTGAAGTCAGATGATCAACCAAAGCAAGATCAAAATCTCACAAAGTGAAAAATAGAAAGCGTGACGCCTCTTGTCCATCTCCCAGTGGGAAGAAAAACCACTAGGTAAGCAGTGCAGAGGATAAAGATTCTTATTTACTCATAGCATTGAGATCCATCTACTCCACTGGTTTAAACACTTAGAGAGTCATCCTTTCTGCCACATTTTGAGCTTATAAATAACCAAAATGGTGGGACTGAATTTTGAAAGCTCTTCCAAAGTTCCAACTTCCAAGTTCTAGTCGTGGGGGCCCGGGGGAGGGGTGGCCGCGGCAGTGGACCTACTCTATAATCATGATTCATGACTATAGTCATCTAGAGGCTAGAAACTATGTGCATCAATGTATTTTCACATATGTGAAGTTGAACAGACGACAGAGAAAATGTGAAGTTGAACAGTGTTGGACGAGTCACGAGTCCACTACTCACGATGGCTTCTTTTCTATTTTCACAATTCATTGTTTGCTTTGTCCATTTCACCATCCACAAAGATTGCGGAATCATAGAAATTCAAAAATTATAATGGCTAGGCTCAAATGGTCTTTTTCACTTAGACGCCACTAAGCTGGCTGCAGCTTGCAGGTACATCGTGTTATCCCCAATGGTCGACTGTGGGTAAAGTTCAAAAGAACAAATGTAAACAATATCCCTCCTTCCAAATCTCTGATTCTCTATAACTTCTTTCCTCCTTCAGCGTTCATCATCTCTCTCCCTCGTCAAGGCCATATTCTTTTTACTCGATCATTAGCTCAGTAATAGCCTATGGCTTATAGGTACCATATGCAGACCTTGAGAGTAGTGACAAACTATGGTAATGGTATAATGAATTTACGGCCAGACAAGTTGAGTTGCTATGGTTAAGTCCATCTGCCAATAATGGTTGTCAACTTGTCATTGGTGATACCATGAATCGTGATATAAGTAACAATGTGATCGCTGATAAATTGATAATAGATATGCATAAGCATTAATGAGAATCCTCCTCGAATCCTCCCAATGGCTGTTCCTAGCTTGTAGGCATTTGTTTAAGACTAAAAAAATTAATTTGAATCTACCAAGTTTCAAGTGGGCAGCTGCCAGCAAGCTTAGGCTGTGGTCTGGACCCTATTCATTGGTGTAGTTGTAGCCTGTAGGTTCTAGGCTACCATGAGCATGGTCTACTTGGCACTTGCCTAAGCCTTATAATACAAAATGGGCATTTTTTCATTTTAAACTTCATAATGATAATTTTTATAAATTTTCTTTCATTTATTAATACGTTTAAAAAAAAAAAAACTGTATTTTACAGGTAAAAAGATCAAAAACACCTAAATGAGAGTCAAATTTAACCCCTGCCTAGGAGGCAGAGTATAACCAAACAGATCGAATTTGTCTTGACCTGCAGCAGTCACAAAGAAGTAGCAGAGCATCATTTCAAAGAAGAAAGTGGTAAATGTAATCAGGCCTGAAAGCCATCCAATTAGTCTCATTATGCCTATAAGCAGACCAACCAATGTAAGCTTGTTGTGTGTAATTAAATATGAAGCTATTTTGTTTTGGCATTTAAATGAGATAAATAGGCTTGCCATTTGCTGTGAATGGTCTTAGGGTGCTGCAGGTAGAGCTTATTGTCATATTTAGATGTGTATAACCCTTGTCTACTTGTTTTAATGGTCTTAGGATGCTCATCTCGATGTACCATTGCGATGGTTGCAAGAAACCAAAAGAAAGAGGAGGGAGAAAGCTCCCGAAGTATCATGAAGACAAGAAACATAGGAATGGGAAGGCTTAGTAATGGAATGTTTCACGATGTTTACTACTTTGCTTTGGATTTCATCAGACAAGTGATTGGAGAGTTTGATGGGAAACGCATAATAGTTGAATGGAGAATCATAGTAGAAATTAAAGAGTTAAGATAAAAGCTAAAAGAAAAAACGAAAAAGAAAAAGAAAAAGAAAATCAAAGCTATGATCATTATTGTGGGAAGAGAATTCCCTACATATTTGTTCTTAAAGAAAAAATTGATGCGATTTTAGTTCTGCAGAATGAGAATTTATTTGAATGTGGAGGAATGAACTTTTTTTTGAAAAAGTTGTAGTTTTTTATTTTAAATTTATTTTCTTAATGATGGTTAAAAAGTATTGTTTACTTATTTATTAAAGTATAAATTAAAAGAGATATTTAAAAAATGAAATTGGAATTATGGTTCAACCTAATTTAATTTAATGAATGAATACTTATCAATACTTAGCATTAAATAAAAAAATATATTTAGTAGAACATCAAATAGGTTGATGGGACTAATAATGAAGTGAAGGCTCAAGGCCTTACCTTGGGAGTGGAGTTGGTTGACCAATGTGGCATTGAGAATGTGATATTTGAAGGTGATTCCATGGTTCTTATTTAGGCTTTAGAGAATAGGAGGGCGTGTTTCTGGCACATTAATAATATCCCCGGTCATGCATATGATACTTTAAATTATGTTTCCACCTTGGAGGCTTCACAATATTATAGAGAGGCTAATTCTATTTCATATTTCTTCGCCAAATAAGGCATCCCATAGATTGAGGAGTTAATCATTGACAATTCATGAGAAATGTGACTAGAGCCCCCACCCATCTATCAAATAATCTTCGAGGCTTATTTTATATCATGAATTGAATGTTTAGGGTTTTGGTAGCAGTTGTGGTGTAATGATTTGGTGACATGCTTTCCTTTTATGTTTGGTTTGCCCCACACATTGATGGTATGTGGTGGAGTGTGTTTTATTTAGCTGCAGTCCCTTTGCAGATTAATTTTCATTTCAAATTTTGCTATTGGTATCATTTGAAGGAGTTGAGCCTAGTTTACAAATGGAGAACATCATGCATTTGACCATTAATGTAACTTTAATCAGGGTAGGTATGGAGAAAAGGGAAATGATGTTTTAGGGAAGTGTGAGTGAGAGTAGAATTAATTTTTTTTTATCTAGTCAGGGCAATTTTTAGATGCAGTCAAATAAATAATTGGAATGTTGTTCCTTAAGACCCCGTTTGATGTTAAGGTAAACTTAGACATTGCCATCCTTTTCATTACCAATTTCCTCTTGGCTATGGATGACAAGGCTTTGGTTAATGGAGTGGTGGAAAGAGTGATTAAGTCTCTCCTCACTATGGGGTTGGTTGGATTGATGCCATTGATGATTTTAAGTCTAATACTTAGACCTCCCTGCCTCTCTTGGGTGTGGAAAATTTTGAATTAATTCCTCTTTCAGTCTTTCATTAGCTTGAGGATCATCTTTTCTGGGCTTTGTCTATATAAAATTTGTAGGGTCTCCTTTCCTACACCAATTGGTAGGTCAGTGGCTCATCTGGATGTGGCTTCTCTATAGCTTCCTTTCCCTTCTCTCTCTACCATTTTGGTTTTTCAATGCTCGCCTTGGGAGCTTACTGCGGTTAAGTTTTTGAATAAGATTTATGGAGGTTTCCAATTAATGCCACCCTTATAAGGTCATCTAAGATTGATTCTAAGGGTGATGCCCCTCCTAGGTCGATGTTTCTGTAGCTATATGTGCATGCTTTGACTCTGTTATTAGGGTCTCAAGTCTGGGTGGTGTTCAGGTGGATTTTGAGGTGGATGATCTTGATGATCAAGTTGTGAAAGAAACAAGTGTTGTGGACTCGATGGATTATGGGCAATCATTAACTCAGGTTCAGGGGCTTGTCCCCTGATGTTTCTACTTTCTTTGTTGTGGTCACTTATGTAATTATTTTTTGGTTAATAGCCATACTGACCTTTTTTTTGTTATCTTGGGCTATTTTATGTATTCCTTGGCGTTGTGTGTTCTCCCCTTGGTAGGTCTATGCTAGTTTAGCCAGGTTTTGATATTTTTGTTCTCTTGTCGATTTTCATCTAAGGCAAATGGGTAATGTTTTAGATTGATCCTTATTATGGGTGAGGGAACCTTGAACCCTCAATTATCTATCAAAAAAATGCCCATCAAGTACCTACATGGTGCAAATCCAAAAATACATAAAATATCCCAAATTCCAATCCTAAACCAACAAGTGTTTGAGGGCTAACTTAAAATTTTGAATGGAAAAGAAAAAGTTGTAGGCTTTGATTTGCAAATCCTCTCATTAAAACCTTTCATTAAATATTTTCACATCTTCTCTCTCTTTTCTTTTGCCACTACATCCTCGTATAATCATGTTGATTCACGTAATACATTCGTGATTTTACATTTGGTCTACGAGTCTTCTGAGTTGGTTTCATTTTCATTTGTAAGTGTAAATGCTATTGTTGTGTTTTATCACTCTATTCATATTTTCCAATGTATCTCAAGACCCTCTTTTTTAATCTAAAATTTTTGCATTAAGTCCAATTTAAATCATTTGTGCAATGAATAGTGCTACACATCTTTGATCTGTATAATAAACCAGATCTCATAAACAGCCTTAACTTCTTTTAAAGAGGAGATAAAATTTGTGACAAATTTTATAATACACCAGACAATTAAGTACAAAATACTCCTCTCATTTTAATTCATTATTACAAAGTTTAGATATGTACTAATATAAAACTTTGAAAAAGTGATTATTATAACTCCCAGTTTCTCCATTAATCAAATTAAAAAAACCAAACTTTATATTATATTGCTATTAAACTTTAAAACCTAATTTAAAGTTTTAAAATATATGTATATGACAATAAAAGAACTAATAAACTCATTAAATTTTTTTTATCATTTATAAATATGTGCAAGAATAATGAAAATTGTCACATTAGTTATTTTCTTGTCATATGACAAGAAAATAACTAATGTGACAATTTTCATTATTCTTGCACATATTTATAAATGATAAAAAAAATTTAATGAGCTTATTAGACACTCATCAATTAATACTACAGATGGTTGTACCCGAAGAAAAAGAAATATAAAAAAAATGCCACCTGTCAATATTCTATCAAAGTCTATATCAGTAAAGATTACTTCAGGGTGGAGGTTGTAGGCATTCGCATTGCTTTGTGCTTTTACATTTTACTTTTGGCAGGCAGTGAGCTCGTGCTTTATCTGGAAAATTCTTTATGCTTTACATTGGTCTATCAAATTGCCAACATTCCTTTGGTGATATGAAGACTAAATAAACCTGCGCGTCAGGTAAAAGTGCTTAAAGAGTGACTAGGACAATGATTTCTGTCCTTATTTTTGCTCCTATGCATATTTGCTTTTTTTTTTTTTTTTCTTTTTCTTTTTTAATGTCATGGGCTAATTGTTTTCTCCCATTCCCACGAGGCTTATTCAATTTTTTTTTTCTAAAAATTAATTAATAGGGGGAATTATTTATTTATTTTAATTAGAGGGGATTGAGGTCGAATGATCTAGTAATCTAAGTTAGCTGTTTTAACATAAGGTAATCTTTTGTATAAACTTTCGGTCGATGTGACATGGACATTTATCTAATTACAATTTAAATTGAGAGTCAAATTTATGACTAAAATTGCCTTTACAAACTACTAAGACAAAGTGAGCTATATCCCAAGGTCTAGATATATACATGAAGGTCTAAAGGTCTCCTAATCTAGAAAAATTGATATGGAAATAGTAATTTTTTCAAGCAATATTCATGGGAATTAAGGCTCTTAAGGGTGTCATTCAAAGGTTGAGTCTTATTATTGATAATATCCATACGAATGGTGTTAATATTAAATATTTTTTATGGTTATTATTATTATTATTATTATTATTATTATTATTATTATTATTATTATTATTATTAACCAGAGGAAATTGAGGTTGATCGACCTAGTATTTAGAGTTGGTTATTGTAATACAAGGTGATACCCCTTATAAACCTCAAGGCCATGTGATGTGGGTACACACCTCATCAAAATTTAATTCGAGAGTTGAACCCATGACTAAGATTGCCTCTATAGACTACCAAGGCAAAGTGAGCTATCCAAAGGCCTAGCTATATATATGAAGATCTAAAGGCTTCCTAATCTAAAAAAATTGATATAGAAATAGTATTTTTCTCAAGTAATATTCATAGGAACCTGAGGCTCTTAAGTGTGTCATTCAAAGGTTGAGTCTTATTATTGATAATATGCACACGAATGTTATTTATTATGTGAGTGGAAAAAAATATGAAGGCATACAATCACAAACCCATCTTTGTTTATATTTAACTATCTACATGAAGGTCTAAAGGCTTCCTAATCTAGAGAAAATGACATGGAAATAGTAATTTGCTTAAAAAAATCCATAGTAATTGAGGCTCTTAAGGGTATTCTTACTAAGGATAAATTAGTCTCTTAGGGTTTAGTCTTATTATTGATAATATCCATAGGAAAGGTATTTATCATGGTATTAAGAAAACAATATGAAGGCATCTGATCACAAACCCTAAGAAATCAACACTATATATTTTTGAATATTTAGTCTTGCATACAATCTACAACTATGGTTTTCAAGAAAAGGTGATTTTAAGGATTGAATAATGTATTGATTAATCCTTTCATCAATTGAAACATTCACATTTTTGAATTTTAAATTAGAAAAAATAAAGGATTCAACTCCATTTCATTAACATGACTCATAATTATAGCGAAGCAAACCCACACACAAATGAAATAAAACACTAAGGGTGTAAAGGGGTCTGAACAAAATCATAAAATATAAATTTTAAATGTATGAAAATAACAAACCCTAAAAGGTATAATGGTGTAAACCCTAGGTTAAAGTCAAGTAGATCGAGGTTCATTAATTATTTTTAATTAATACAACATAACCAAGAATGATGATAGGATCATTTTGACCCAAGGCATAATTGACATTGAATTGATTACCCATTGATTGTGTCCTCTTGCATCGATCCCATATGGCACACCATTCTAGTTTTAATTTTTTCTTATGTAGGTTTGCCTCTAAATGTTATACAATCTTATGCTTTCTAGAATTTATAGACAAAATTGTTTGCTTTTGATTTGTTTTCTTCCTTGACCTGATTCACCACATAAGTATTATAAAATATAGAATGGAATAAGTAGTTAGGTTTGGAAAACATAAAATGTTTTCAACTACGCTAGAATCAAACCCTACATAGTTCTTGTGTAGTGTAAATAGATACATTGAATGTGAGTTGTAATCTCATCTTCATAGGTGGAGATCTAACAACATGTGTATTCATTTATCCATATTTTAATAAAAGATTAAATAAAACTTGAATGCATTTCTTATGAGTAGAAATAAATCCTTTGAAATGTGGCTAGACTAATTTTCACTTTGTAAATGGAAGAATTGATTTTGGAAACCCTTGGAAACTTGAATCTTGAAAACCTCTAAGAGCCTTATATATATAGCCTTATCAATTTTGATTTAGGGACCTATTGGAGTGTGAATTATCACAAGGAGTTGGAAATAAGCCAAACAATAGGTCCAGACAAGCAAGAGACAAAAGAAGAAGGGTGAAGTCTTGCAAAAACAACCTTGATAGAATTGATAGTCCATTGATTCTGACTAAGGTAGAATTGAAAAGATTGCCTATTTTTTCCCAAGGAAAAAATCAATAACAAATGAGAAGATAAAGGAGAAAGAAGAGTGAGAAAGAGAGAGGATAAGACCTCCAAACCCTACAAACATAGAAGATATAAAAAACAAAAAAATAAGGATAGGACAGGTCTGCATAGAAAAAAAGAGAAAGAACACTAAAAACATGGGCCAATAAGTAAATAAAGTAACTATATACATGAGATGACACTAAAGTGTTGAAATAACAAGCCTTGTACCAAAATCAAATGTCTACAACTAAATAATTTATACCTTAGACAAAATTTGTTTAATGATTTTTGATATTATGTGGTTTGGAAGTGTGAAAATAAAATAAAAAATAATGTGACTAAATCGATAAATTAAGCCCTTTTATTTAGTCTAGGTTTGCTACTTTAATCAAGAAATTAAAAAAAATGAAACATGAGTTAATTACTAGCAATGTGAGTTAATTCCTTTTCTTTAGGAATATATTGTTGACTAGGTCGACCGAGTATGCAAATAGTAGAAAATAGAATCAATTAGGTCGATTATGTCTTTTGAAGCAATAGATAAAGAAAAATATTTGAGTTAGTCAAATTAGTATCTTGGGAAAGATGTAGCTATATAACTAAGTTTATCTAGTCAACTTACTTGACTATAGGGTTATATTTATATATATTGAAAACTACAAAAAATAGGACTGTAATGAAGAAAATAAATGACCAAGTTGGTGAGGATGAAATTGATGATTTTAAAGTGTGAATTTGTTATTTTTAAACTGTGCCATCTAGATGAAGATTTTTAACCTGCTAATAGACTGGAATGGGTCAATTGATTCAAAAAACCTCTATGCAAAGAAGAAAATTGAGTCTAGAGGATTGATCCTATTACCTATGGTTGAAGATGACCTGAACAAAGCAAATCAAAGTCAATTAGATCGATTGTGTGTTAAACCTACACATAAGGTTAGACTAAGTTGATAGATTTGATCCAATGATGTAAAAATTGAATTAATAATAAATGATAATAAATGAAAGTGTGAAAGAAAACTTGAAAGGATTAGTTTCATGTCAGGTTCACTAGAATGTATAGAAGGGAAAGTGAAGTTGATCTACAAATCAATCCTAGATCTAATAAAATAAATCAAACTAGCCCTTTTTCTTGTTGGTACATTTATACAATCAAGGTAATGAGCAATATAGATTTGCTAGACCTAATTAAGGGGTCTCTTACCACATAGTATCACTAAAGAGGGTTACAAAGCCTTAAGTTGAGTAATGACACACAATAACCATAGCTAGATCTTATAGTTTCCAATAAATTAATTGAAAAAGTAAAATAAATATAATCTAGTGATCACCAAAGCTTGTGGCACAAATGGGGTTAATAAACATAAAAGTGAACATGCAAAGAAGAACTCTACTCAAGTCAATGTAGAGGTACTAATAATGAATGGCGAGATAAATATATTCATAAGCCAGCATATGCAAATCTATGTACTAATAAAAAAGGAGCAAGAGCTAGGAATACTTATCTGGAAGATGAATTCCTAGAGCCTCAATCTCTCCCTTGAATAATGGTGATTTGTAATAGGTTATCATGGTTTTTATGGATAATAAAGATAGGTCATCTCTAAGCAATAAGACTTATCGTATGCATCCAAAATAATTTTATCACAAAACATGGTTCCTCTCTCCAAAGGAAGTATGAAACCCTAAGCAATGACTCCTCAAGTAGAATGGTGGATGAGTAGATGCACAAATGAGTGATTATCACTATCTATCTCTTTCATGAAAATGGCGTGAATGATGTGTTTATATATCTAGTAGTAACCGTAAACCCTTTTGAAGTTTTATTCAACACAATTAGCCCAATCAACCTAGTTATTTAGGAAATAAAACAATTAGGTAATGAAATAAGTTGGTTTAGCTGGCTTAGTCCCATAACCTACTCATTTCCCAAAATAGGGTCGACCCATTTGAATGTGTTTGAAGGGTGATAAAATAAGGTTTTGGATTAAGCAAGGGATATTTGAGGTGGTGAATTGCTTGGAGAAGTGTGTAAGGGAGGTGTCAAAGCTTATACAAATTTGTAGGAGAGTTTTATATTTGTTTTAAGTGGTGGTATAGGGAATAACAATCTTGAAAATTACCAACGGTTTCCCCACCTCTTTCCTAATGTACCCTTTAAGGCATGCATTCAAAGAGATTAAGACTTCACAGGTTCCTGCAAGAGAGAAGACATTAGTAATTAATACAGTTTAAAAATATTGTGTGTATACATAATACACCTATATCTACCAAAAACCTATCAAATCCATGCTATCCAATAACGTGATCAATCACCATTAATATGTTTAGTCATTAACTTCTTAGGTTATACTTATGCATCAATCATCTAAATTAAATCAATCCATAATAAAATCATTCAAGTCATGTAAGCATTCTCTCAAAAAGGTTAATTACATCCATGGGTTAGTCCCGTTTCTTTATATCATCCATACCATCATCACCCACCTCTTGATTCAAAGATCACTAATTTGCCCTCCTACCCCATACTTATTTATTTACCCCAACCAAAAGTTTCACCCCACTCAAGGCTTTTATCGATTTTTATCCTATTTCACAAAACCTATAACTTATTTTCCAATCCACATCACTTATCCAATTAATCATATTTCTCTTTTTCTTCAATTTTTACTTGTAAATCACTCAATTAATAAAAAATCATTGGAGTATATTTCTCTCATAATAGCCCATGTCTTATCAATGGACATATCCTTCCCATATCCTCTTCCATGCAACTATTTGCATGCAGTGAAAATCTAAGTGTGCAACTTATTTTGGGAAATATAATTTCTAACATCTACTTCCTAGAAACTATTTGCTCGAGGCACATCATTTTACACATACATAGAATTATGCAAGCATTCTGTCAAAAATGGTAAATTTTTTTATTGTGGTATCAAATACACCATTTTTCTAAATCTATCTATATAACCCTCTTTCATTATTTATTCATTTCAAGCACCAATCTACATCCTTTCTCCTTGCAAAACGTCTCGAGGAGGCATCTAATAACCACATCATTTTCACTCTACTTTTTTGTTTTTCTTTGAAAAGGTGTTACTTCTTCTAGTTGCAAACCCTTTCAAATATAAGCAAATGTAGACACCTGATTTCTGAGACAATTAGTGTCGTAATTAACATCACTATATATCAACACAATCATCTAATTTATTTACTAACTCATCATTCGAAATCTAGATTTTGTCTTAAGTTCACTAAAACTGTAAGGGGTATAAGAATGTAAACCCTAGGTTGAATATAATTAAACATGGGTTCACCAATTATGTTTTAGCTAACACAATACAACCATAAATGACGATACCATAATTTCTACCCAATGCAAGATTGATGCTAACCTTATTTGATTGTTGATTATTTCCTCTTACATTGATTTCATAGTGCATAACTTTATGAGTTCTAAATTTTTATGTGTAGGTTTGCCTCTAAATGTCGTGTAGTCTTACGCTTCCAATGATTTGTAGGAAAATTTGTCTAATTTTGATTTTTTTCTCCCTTGACCTAACTCACCAACAAGAATTTTAAAATATAGAATGGAAGAAGGAGTTGGGTTGGGAATCCATAAAAGATTTGAAACTACATATCCCACACACTAGAATTAAATCCTACATAGTTCTTGTATATTTTAAATTGAATGAGAGGTTCAGTCTCCTCTTCGTATGTGGAAATGTAATTACATGCATATTTGTCTATCCCTCTTTTGGCACAAGATGTGATACAAATTGAATGCAGTCCTTATAATAAAAAACAAATCCTTTGGAGTGTGGTTTGACTGATTTTCCCTTTGCAAATAGAAGAAAGGATTTTATAAACTATTGGAAACTTGATCCTTGAATACCTCTAAGATTCTTGTATAGATCCTTCTCAATCTCAAATTAGGGACCTATTGGTGCACAAATAGACAAAATAAGCTTTAAAAAACCAAAAAAGAGTGAGTGTGAAGGGCTTACAAAACTCAAAAGATAGATAATTCATTGATTCCACCCAATGTATAATTGACAAGATTGCTATTTTTTTCCCAAGGGAAACATTAGAAACAAACTAGCATAGGAAGGAGAAAGAAGAACAAGAAAGAGAAAGGAGGGTATCCCCAAAGCTAGAAAACACACATAAAAGAGAAAACAAAAGAGTAAGGATAAGACAACGACACATAAAGAAGAAAGAGAGATAGAGAAGAATAATGAAAACACGTCAATAAGTAATTAGATCAAGCGGATGAGCCATTACAAAAAATGGCACTGAAAGTATTGAAATAACAAACCTTATACCAAAATTCGATGTTTACAATTGAGTCACCTATATAATGAATAAATTACATATTTTTAATTTGTATGATAAATAAGATTTTATAGAAAGTTTTAATTTCTTTTAAAAAGATGATAAAATATACCATGAATCTTATAATACATTGGGCAATTAAATATAAAATACTCCACCAATTTTAACTCATTATTATATATGTTCGCTTATATAAACTTTAAAAATATATATATATTATATCTTCTATTTTTATTTAATAAATTAAATACTAAAAGTTTTTTCTATGTTTTTTAACAATTCTAAACTTTTAGGTGTAATTTAAATTTTATATATTTATATATATATGTAAATTATTTATTTGGCTAGCAAAGTAATGAAGCGACAATTATCATTATCCCTCCACATATTTTCAAATCAATTTTAAAAAATAAATTAAAAAATCCACTGAAAGTAATATTCTCCTCCGTAATCCTACAAATTTGACAAGTCAAGATTGCTTTTGCAAACATTTACATTGCTTTGTGCTTTCGTTTTTGCTTTTGGCGGTCGGGGAGCGTGTGCTTTGTCCGGAAAATTCTCTGTGCTTTACGTCTGGCTATCGGATTGCCAACATTCCTTTGGTGTTGTGAAGACCGAATAAACGTACGCGTGGGGTAAAGGGGACGATGATTTCTCTTCTTAAAAAACATGATTTGTCGTCAATTTTTCTTACCCAAATATTTGCTTTCTTCTATTTTTCTTATTCGTTTCTCCCATGCGCACGAGGTGTATTCCATATTGTTCACAACAAGGTGTGCGCCAATGTTAGTATTAAAGATGTTTTAGGTAAAGATTTTTGTTTCATTTTTCTACCCACATGGAGGTCTAAAGGCTTCCTAATCTAGACAAATTGATGCGGAAATAGAATTTTCTACTAATATTTATTTGTGGACTTTGAAATTATTTTTTGTTTTTTCAAATGTCATTATCCATTTTGTTTATATGGCAACTTCTTATATCATTGAGTAAGTAAATAAATTAATAAATGGATTTTAATTGAAATGGCAATATATTAAAAAGGTTACAGTTTGATTGATAAGGATGATGGTTGTTTATATCCATCTATTAAGGTACAAATCTATCTAGATACTTGATACACAGAGTCAAACTTTTAATGCCAGGGTCATGTTCTAAGTGACTTTAATAGTGTGGATGTTCCTTACTCATAATTACTTAACCGAAGGAACTCATTGATTTAAATATATACTTACTCATCATTATAATCTACTATATGTTTATTTATGAAATATAGACTAAAATACATACATTCTATATAATTTAGTGATTCCATGTAAATACTTTCTTTTAAAATAAACACAAAAAAAATTACAATACAAATTTCCATACACATTTAACTAGCCTTAAAATATATGTCAAAATAAAAATAAAAAATCTAAGTTTTTAAAATATATGTCAAAATAAAAATAAAAACTCTAAGTTTTTGAAAATAAAGTTATAAAGATAAATATAATGTTTAAGATGTATATTGGGTATTAAGTGGTTAAGGAATAGTCATTACAATTTTAAAATGAAAATTAAATTATAGTTTTGTGGTGAGAGAAAATTAAGTTTTTGTGGTGAGATAGTGAAAATCTAGGTCAAACGAAGAAATTATCTAAATCATTTAGTTTATATGTATAATATTTTTTTTTAAATTTTTGTTTGTTTGTTTTGGGGTTCCAAAAATATCGTTTAATGTTCTAAAACTTTTCTCCAATCATTAATTACAAAACTTTTCATTCCCTTAATAAAAAAAATAGATTTAATATTGTAAGGAACATGATATATTTTTGAACATGTATTACACATAGCTTGATTATTATCAATGACCTATGCATTTATATAATATCCAAAAATACACTCCAATAATTGTAGTAATTCATTAGTGAGGTAAACCAACGCAATGTAATATTTCATTATATTTATAAGAGATGTTAGGCATAAGTGGCGCACACTTTTGTAATATAAATAGGAGGCAAGTATGTAGCATATTATAGTTTATGTGAAATTTGGTCTCATGTTGGATAACAAAGTACATAAAAATTAAATTGGTTATTTTGATCTTGAAAATGAAAGATTATGAAGATAAAGACTCATATTTTTTTTTCATTATTATATATACTTTACATTTGTAAAAGAAGAGTTTGAGTTGTAATACAAATTAATATATGTATTCTTTAATTTGAATTCGATAGTTTTTGTCAAGTGTATTCTATATGTGTATAAATTTTACTTAATATTTCACACTTTCGTTACAAATGAATGTATTATATCTTATTGTTTATCTTTGAATTATATAAATAATAAAATAGTAATAATACATATAAGTTAAAGAAAACTTAGTGTAATAATATGCATGACGTTTAACCTTAAAATATAATTATTAAAATATTTTGTTACAATATTCATAAACTTTAATTCTTAATTATTTTTCATAATTAATTATATTAATCAAGTTTTACAAGTATAAATTATAAATTGTTAATTTTATACTTCAATTAATTAATCAATCAAATTTTATAAAAAAATATAAATAATTTTTTTTTTGTAAAATATACTTGTAACATAAAGAACTTGCCAAATTAATAAGGCAATATAAAATGGAGAATTTTAGCATAATAACAAGAGTTAACTCTTTATTAAGTAATCACATCCATGAAAAAACATAAAATTGTGAAAAATTATATGTAATTAAAAATATTAGATTTAGGATGTGTTATTTTTTTCAATGTGAGATTGGTCTCATGAAATTAAGAATAAAATATTAATGAGTGAATTCAAGAAATTAAAGATTAAAGTAAGATGGAGTGAACATTGCATGGATTTGATTGCCGGTCCATGTGACAAGATATTTGGACAAGGTCTTTGGGATAGGATTTGAGACCTTGACAAACATTCAAGTGGCATGGCCTTTGTAATTATTTAGAATTTTTTGTGTAATTTATAATTTTAAAATTTTAATTTTATGCAATATTTTACTTATTTTTACATAGGGATCAAAATTGAGTCCGTCCAAGCCTTCATAGGGGCTTGAAATCTATTAGAAGTGTAACTTAAAATTAGTCTGTAAATTTTTTTTTGAAGTTTATAAATTATTTCAAATATTTATAGGATGAAAATTAAAAAAATATACAAAATATTTCAAATTCTAATATCAATGTTCATCATGATCTTATAATAAGTGTTTGTGGATTAATTTAAAAAATTGAATAGAAATGAAAAGGTTGTAGACTATAATTTGCAAATTCTCTCATTAAAACTTTATATTAAATATTTACATATTTTTTTTCTTTTTTTTGGGCCACTATAACCTCATAGAATCATGTTGATTCGTATAATATAATTGTGATTTTACATTTGTTTTGTGAGTCTTTTGAAGTGGTTTCAATTTTATTTGTAAGTGCAGATGCCACATAGTGTTATTATTATCACTATATTAATATTTATAGTCTAAGCTCCTATTTTTGTATCTAAAACTTGTGTGTTAAGCGTAGTTTGGGTCATTTGTCTAATGAATTGAGTTATGCATCCTTGATCCATATAATAAATAAGATCTCGTAAAAAGCCTTAATTTTTTTCTAAAGAGATAATAAAATCTGTGATGGATCTCATAATACATCACACAATTAAATATAAAATATTCCTCTGATTTTAATTCATTATTATAAAGTTTAAATATATGTTGATATAAAACTTTACAAAAAAATTATTATAACTCCCAATTTTTCCATTAATCAAATTAAAAAAAAAAAAAAACTAATTTTTATATTAATTTACAATTTAAATTTTTAAATTTAATTTATTTTTTGAAATTATATATAAAATATGAAATATATTTATTATCGATATATTTGACTATAAAAGAACCGATGCGACAATTTTCATTATTCTGCACATATTTATAAATGATGAAAAAACTTTAATGAGCTTATTAGACGCCAGCAATTCATAGTACCCGAATAAAAAAGAAATATAAAAAAATGCTACCTGTCAATACTCTGCTCCCTAATCCTACAAGTCCGTATCAGTCAAGATTACTTTTGCTTAGTACTTAGGGTGGTTGTTGTAGACATTCACATTGCTTTGTGCTTTTACATTTTGCTTTTGGCAGGCAGTTAGCTCGTGCTTTGTCTGGAAAAATTCTTTATGTTTTACATTGGTCTATCGAATTGCCAACATTCCTTTGGTGATATGAAGACTGAATAAACCTGCGCGTGGGGTAAAGGTGCTTAAAGAGTGACTAGGACGATGATTTCTGTCAATCATTTTGGTTTTTTATATTTATTTATTTTCAAATGTCATTCGCTGATTGTTCTCTCCCATTCCCACGATGGTTATTCATTATTGTCGAGAACAAGGTGTGTGTTACGATTAGCATTAAAGATTTTTCATCATCATCATCGACATTTTTTTTCTCTTGCAGATAAGGAACTACAAAACTACCGTGGACATGGCAATCAATAACTACTTAACAATGAAAGAAAATATGAGGTTCACTATAAACCATGCAGTTACCTACGCCATTCCATCACAACAGTACTCCTCAAAATGGTGTCCAAAAACATAGAGCATCATGTGGCAGACAAGATTATAACGGCAGCATCAATATAAGACCAGATGTAGAGATAGATGATTGACATCAAGTTAAATAGAGAATGAAGTGGGAAGAATAGAAAATGAAACATACAGGCGTGGGCTCAGAGCACAATAGAGGAGCATGTACTGGAAAGGTAGGAAACGAGCAACTTTTATCTGAACAGGCGTAGATGTGACCCGTTCTCCGCATTTTCTTGATCTCCTCCGCTTTTTCTAGGCAAACTCAGTGTATATATTCTCTCCCATTTCTTGTTTGTTGGCAACAACAAATTCTGACTTGTAGCATTCTTGGCATATATAAAAGCATTCACATGTATCACACTGATAGGCGGGGTGTTCGAAATAGCACAAGGAACAAAATAAATCTGAGGTGTGTTCTATGAGGCGCGAGGGATGATGTACTGTGACCCATGGTTCATCTTCGAACATTTTCATGTGTTCCTGATCAACTTCAAATGTTTTCTTCTCTTCCTGTGAGATTATTTCTATCTGAGGTTCTAGATGTGATTGGGCTTTACGTGAGAATACTTCCATCACCCCACTTCCTATGCATATTGAAAGCTTTGAGTCGTCAATCTTTTTCGATAAGAAGTCCACTAGCTCTTTCCCTCTCCCTGTGAACATCTCATTCCTTTCCCCATTAATTGCCATCATCCACACACTGCCATTTCTTCTGGATAGGCAATCAAGAGACAGAAGACCTAGCAGTAACCTCTGAAGATTCTCTATTTTTCCCATTCTTAAATTTAAATTATGGGCTTTATAGGCTTCCACGTCATCGGTCACATTTTGAACGTGGTTTAAATTATTTCTTACAATTTTTCTTAAACATGACACAAGACACATCAAATAATGCGCGCGATGCCAGAATCTTTGCACCTCGCTAAAGGATAACTGCTGCCAGGTAATACCATCAGTTTCCTTTTTATATAATTTTTCTTCTTCCTCTCTGCCATTATCACCCACAGAGCGTCTCCTGCCCACGTACACTATCTGAATGACGCGTTCCGCTTCTTTTGACAAGGACTGTAATTTCTGGTTAAACTCTGAAATCATGTCATGATCGCCGCCATATAGCCAGATCATTTGAGAATCGCTCCACGCCTCTACAATGGCCTGCACAGATAAAATCATAAATCTCTCTGTTGAAAAACAGGGGAGGGTGTGGTTCAGTTGTAAGCAGCCGGTCTGCTTCTTTCTGGGTTACAAATGATTGCCCAATAAGTGGGAACCTAAGAGTTGACGTAATCATTAATTACCAACCAAAAAAACAGATTGAAAGATTATTTTTTAATCGAACTTACAGGGAAGTCTAGAAACAGAAAGCCAAGGTTGGAAATTTCCATCTTCGTCACCATATCACCCTCTTCAATATCTGACCTTGAGAAAGCTTCATCAATGAAAAAGAGAAATGCTGCTGAACCCAACGTCGACACAATAGGCATCAAATCTGTAGGATAAATACCAACGCCAGGACGCAATCTCACAAGTAAAGGCATTTCGCAGAAGCCTATTGTCTCCCTGAAAAAAGTTGTTAAAGCTGATTGCTCCCTCGACCATGGGTTTGTAATCACTGCCCATGGCATGCTTTCTACGAGCAGGTTATATGTTGGACGCGACGTATCTTCATCGCCAGTTACGACTGGAACCCAAACCCAAATAATTTTATAATCACGTTGTTTCCTTTGGGCCTCTAGCATTTCTTTATACATTTCTTTGAGGAAAGAGATTTGTGTCTTGGATATTTCCAGCGTAGAAATAAGTAGGAAGATCTTTTCTCGAAGGTCGCCGATTTTCACCTGCAACTTTCAATTAACCAAATAGAAAACATAAACATCTCTAATTCTTTCCTAGCATACTATCTTGCGTAAATTTGACACAAGAAGAATTAAGTACCTGTTTGCCCCCATCAGCTGAAGTGGTCTCTTTGGTTGTCAGTGTCAAGGCTTCCAGAAATTTAAGACTCAACTTTTGTTGATCATTTTTCTCAATAGCTAGTATTTCTTTCATGAAGTTGTTGTGCTCTTCAATTTTGAAATTCTGTCCAACCAACTTGCCTGAAATACTTTCCCAATTTGTGAAGTGCCTATCATCTGGCGAAACTGTTGTTCTAATAATGTAAGTGCCGAAGTGCCAAAAGTCAGTACCTGCAGTTGCTGATAATGGTTTATCAAAAATCTTGAGAGCTTTGGAATTCTCAGGCGTATAGGCCAAGACTTCTTTAGCCAGCTTGGTTGGGATTGCGCTAAAAGACCTGCCGACATAGATAATTTGCATGCCAATCAAATTTCGTATGAGCTCATCAACATTGTTCTCTAGCATTTCCCAATCCCAGCGAGAAATATTATGATCAAAAATGAACGCGAGGGCAACGTCTTGTGAAAAAGTTTTGGAAGGAAAGAAAGGCTTTCCATCCAGATCAATCAGACGTGCTTTCTCCTCAAAAAACTTTGACGCTGCCTTGTCCAGTATCACCTGCACTGAGTCCCTCGGCATCCCCTGCAAGAGTTGTATATTGGTCATTTTCTAAAATAAATGGAAGTACAATTTCCCAGCTAAATAAGTTGGTAACCTTAAACAGCAAAGTTGTTTTCGTTTTTTTCCGAACGGACTTAACAATACCATTGGCCATTATTTTCTGGCTCAAGATATATGTTTGAAAAACAGTTATACGAAATGGCGACTATACCTGGTCAGTCGGAGCTGCTTGGTCCGTTAGGACTGTGAAATGCAAACATCTCATTCTGTCCAACAGTCCGTATGGCATCTTTGGTTTCATCCATCGATTTAGATTGTCACTTCCACGAATGTCGACAAGTCGCAAACTCTGCATTCTTTGGAATGTTATCATCCACTTGCCACGCAAACGAGGACAGGAAGAGACATTCAGATCCTTTAAGGCGGTAAGGTGATGGAACCCTTTGCGCAAGTCAGACAATTTTTTACACGAGCTTAAATTTAATACTTCAAGACATAGAAGCTCCCTGAAGCTTTTTGGGAGCTCATGCAGATTTTCACAACCAGACAAATTCAATTTTTTCAGCTGCTTCAATTGATTTATTTGCTTCGGAAGACGCTTCAAATTAGTACAATCCGCTAAGGATAGATCTTCAATCTTGTTACCATGAAAAAATATCTCGGGCAGTTCTTTCAAACTTGAGCATCCGCACAACTTTATGGCCACCCACTCTGATTTCAACAACCTCTCAGGAAAGCTATCGGGAAGTTTTTCCAGCTTGCTACATCCTTCTATGTTGAGAAGCTTCAAAGATGAAAGTAGCTTAAAATTGGTTGAAAGCAGTTTCAAATTCTTGCAAAATGAGAAATCAACCTCTTCAAGAGAACTCAATATTGAAAAATTTGCAGGAATCCTCCTTAAATTATGGCAGTGTGAAAATGAAGCCTTCTTCAGATTACCCAACCACACAAAACTTGCTGGCAATTGTTTTAGTGCTGAACAATAAGTCAAAATCAGCTCTTCTAAAGATCGAAGCTGGCCAAATGTTTCTGGGAGGCACTTCAATGACTGACAATAACCTAAATTCAGCTTTGCTAAGCATCGAAAGTCACCAAACGAATTAGGCAAAATTTGAAGATGTTGACAGTCGTGCAGATCCAAATTCTGTAGAAAATGCAGGCGAGACAAACTCTCTGGGAGATGTGTGTCACGATATAGATTTATGGACATATTTCTTAGTTTGTCGAAAGACATGAAGACTTGATCCTTGGATGCACCTAATATTTGAAAACATTTCAATTTTAACGTTTTCATACTTATATTGGACCTTCTGAAATCTTTTAGCTGCTCTACAATTGAATACTCTTGCTCCTGTGCATAAAAAGAGAAAAGAAAAACAATCACGTGAATAAAACAAGTAGATTTGAGTAAAAAACTAAAATTGGGAGGTGAAACAAGTAAATATGTATGAATAAAATAATGTTAGCAGAAACAGTTACCAAATAAAATTGCATACAAAAATATTAGAATGGACGTTTTATGGTTCAAAAGATATACAATCCTGTTCTGGTCTTCTAACCTGGTACAAAAGAATTAGGTGTTAATAGAGAAAATTTCTTAGAATTTTGGCAACAAGTATTTTCCATTCTGGAAGGGCATTCCAACCTTAATTTGTTTAATTATAAAATAGTTTAAGTAAGATTATAGAAATTATATTCATTCAAAATAATAATTTATAAGTACGGAGTTAGAAATCAAAAAACAAAACAAACTGAACTAAATAAGGCAGAAGCAAAGTCTATTTTCCTACTAAAGCCATTCCATTAGACACAGAGAATGGCTACTAAAATAGCAAAAGTTTATTTTTTTAACATTTCTTCCTTCCCTCTTAGTCCTTTAAATGAAAGAAAGCAAGACTTGCCTCGGGTGTATTGAAATCTCCATCTTCATCATAGCCGAAGTAGCTCAAATTCCGCAGTTGGTATAGATGGAAGGGAAGTGCACACTTGGCCACTTGTAAAAATCTCATTTTTGGGAACGAGCTCTTGCATTTGCCTTTCACATAAATACATTGTCCCAATGAAAGAACTCGGAGCGTATCGCTCATAAGCTCCAGCTTCTCAGCGGGTATTTCAACTGGCGTCCGGTTTTTATCGAGCAACAAAATTCCTTCGATTTTTTTAATCAGCTGCAAAATAAAAATCCCATAGATGCGTTAATATGATTGAAAATAACGAAGAAAAAGATAAACACTAACGGTGAAATCTTTACTTCTTCGCTACACAGGGCACTTTGAAGCTCATTGTTGCTGGCTAGTCTTGCACCTTTTCTTTGTTGCCGCGCCCATTGAAGAGGGCGATCTGGAACCGCTATTTGATTGTTACGATTCCTTTTCACCCAGGTATTTGATTCTAGTGTCTGAAGCTCTTCCTCTCCCACAATATGTGAAATTTCATCCCAATCCCATCCTATGAAGAAACAGCAAATATCTAGGAATGCATCTTGAGCCGTGGCTGGAAGATTTAAAAATGAGTTTTCCAAGGCAAAGCGAAAAGCTGTCTCCACACAGTCCCCCTTAACCACCATGGATTCCCATAAATTCTCACGAGATTTTGCATCTGCCCCATTGTTTCTTTTCAGGTAAGCGCTTACCATCTCCTCAAGAAGAGGATCCTTGCTAGCCTCTGACTTAACTTCCGGATGCTCTTTACATTCAAAGTTACATTTCTCGAGTAGTGACCTTAGCCTCCTGTTAGGTGATGTTACAAGCAACCTGACTTTCTTTGGATGCAACCGTGATTCCAAACGGAAAATACTTCTCACATCGTGCGCGCTGAGAATGTTGTCCATGTATATAAAAACGGGATCCTTTTGTATACTCTTTCTCAGCTTGCGACACGTCTGCTTTCCTCTGTATTTATTCTTTCCTTTTAACTCTTGTAAAATCTGAGCCTGTAACTCCTCTGTATTTGGGTTAAATTCTACATTTTCTGCTACCTTAACTTTGGCGAACTTGAAACCATTTTCAAAGAGTTTGTCTTTCAGATTTTCATATGTGGCATTGGCCATATTTGTGGCGAATTGCCCGCCTAAAATGACAGCCATTGAGTGCTCTTTACTTTTCAAAAAATTTAAACACAGATTTCGAATTTTTTCATCCTCTTTTAGTCTGTTTTCTTCTTCTCGGTCAACGTCGTCTTCTGCAGGAATTTGCAGAAAATTAAACATATAAGATAAACAGAGGGAAAGAGCATTTGCAACTACACTAGTCATGGCAATAAAATTCTTTAGCGTACCTTCATCTTTGCGTTGAGTCCGCCGTTGCTCGGAGCGCAAAATGCATACAAGCATTTGCGTACGCAGATCTTCGTGCGCCTCTTTTAAGAGAAAGAGGTGCTTTTCAATATCTCTTCTGTACTTGAGCCCATTCAGCACAATCCTGTTATTCATAACAAATGAAATTCTTGAGATGCAAAACCCTGAGATTTCTGCTCTTTATCCTCTGAAATAAAAAGTATTTAAGTTAATTTCGTTCCTTACACATGCGATGCATTGCCACTTAGGGCAGAACAATTCTGCAAACCCCGCTAAAGAATAAACGTTTGGTTTTCAGTAAAAGAAACATAGCGATTTCACCAAAAACCAATCCGTTAATCAAATTGTAAACTTCTTCAGAGGGATACCTGATTATTAATCTGTAATTTCGTTGTACGTTTGGTTTTTCCTATATATGTCCTATCACATTCTTGGTTGGTTACTAGCAACACCATAGAGACTTTTAAAACTTTACCCCTCAGATTTTTCGTCTGATTTTGTTAATGTGCGTGATATATGGGCAGTGTAAAATATTAATCACAAAAGGACATCCGATGGCAAATGAATTAGAAAACCATAACTTAATCTAGAAATACCGTTCCTTTGCCGGGTTCAGAGCATGCATAAGCTTCGTAAAATTAGGACTATGTGTAGCTTTTTAGCACAAATCTAGATTTCTCTCAGCAATCAATTCTATCCGATTTCACTGGAGTAGTTGTTGTTGGCGGTGGTGGTCGTGGGACGCGCGTGAGGGGTAACGCGTGAGGGAACAATCTAAAATAATTAAAATATTTTTTATTAATATTTATTTTTGTTTTGTATTGTATTTTAGCTTTCATTTTTTTCTATATTATTATAATAATACTAAAATTTTATATGTAGTGATATTGGAATATTCAGTATAGTATTATTAGAGAATATTTTATTTATTTATTAATGATTAGATGATATTTTTCTATATAATTAAAAAAAATGATTTTTAAATTACATTAAGAGTTCCTCATTAATAAGTAGATTGTGTGTTTGAAGGCTTCGAGATGTGAGGGTAGGATGGATTGGGTGCATCCTTCCAAGTATGTTCAAATTGAATTTTGATGGGGCTATTAGAGAGAACCTAAGGGCCTCCAGTTTTGGTTGTGTCATTCATGATTGTGTTAGCTCTCCAATCCAAATGACTTTGATTAATCTCCTAGATAGCACCAATAATGAAGTGGAAGCATTGGCATTGGTTTTGGCAAATGATCTTTTGGTGTAATGTGAGATCGATCGAGTTTTTATTGAGAGTGATTCGATGGTAATCATCTAGGTTTTGTACAATAGGAGGGATAGATTGAAAAAATTCTCAGTCAAATGTGGAAATTGTCAGATGATCTCATCTTTTAGAAGGTTTCACATTGTTTTTGTGAAGCAAATTCTACATAGGATGGCCTAGGAAACAAAGGGATCACATAGGTTGAATAAATCATTATTGAAAATGATTGGGCGAGGTGGAAAACTATGTGGACCCCTTTAGACATGGATTAGTTTTGAGGTGGCAAAGTTTTTTTGTAAGGGTGTTGTTATGATTGAGATGTTTTTCATTTCAGTGTTGGTAGATTCATTTCCCATGTGCGACACATCTCCTCGAAATTATGTCTTGGGTTTTGGTGATGATGGCAATGCCTTCATTGTCTAATATGTTTGAAGCTTTTGCGAGTTTCTTTGGTTATGTTCACAAGTGTTGATGTAAAGGTTGTCAACATAGATAAAATATTTCAGGTATTATCGAGCGAGTCTTTGATTTAGGTCAAGGTAGTTTTAAGGAAGATGGAATTTGATGGATAGGAGTCTGATTACCATTTGAAGCATATTTTCATCATACAATTCGGAAGTGTTTTACAGGGTATTAAATAAGTTATAGGGATAGTGTTTATGGAGATGAATTATAGGGTGAAAGTGAAATCTTTGTTAGCATCAGCATTTTTTTGGAACATGATTTCAGTCTCAAAGGATAAGAAGTTGACCCTAACAATAGCTAATATGATTATTAGTGAAGACTTTCATGTTGGTTTGGAGGAAGTAGTGGTAGGGATCTTGTGGGGTGGTCTTTGCTCACTTCCCTTTTCTCAATAGGATGAGCAAGGCCTAGTTCCTTTGGAAAATTTTTGTCACTTGGATGAGCATTTCAATGTGTTGGTGGAATATATCAAATTTTTACAATGTTCTCTCAGAAACCTAGCCCAAAGGGAAGAGTTCTACAGGTGCTTCACCTGACTGCTATGAGAGCTCCAATGGCATCAGTGGTGGAGAATCTGAGCATGATGAAATCATCCAAGATGGCCTCTACAGTGAAAATGTTGATTCTTATCTATGGGAATTCTCCTCAACCACTTCAGACTACTTCATTAGGATCAAGTGAGGGTCATTTGATGAGATGAAGGCAATTTATCGTCCCATATGCAGGTTCAGTTGGATTATATGAAGGTAGTGGGAGGTGTGAGAGGTGAAATGGTAATGAAACATGTGGGTGGATCCATATTGAGAAGATGGAAATTAAAGAGGATGAGGGTTGATGGGCTCACTGAAAGTAAGACTGGTCATGAGATTGATATGCGGAAGTGGCATGGATGGATGAGTTTATTTTCACCATTTATTATCAACACCATTGACAAATCAACTTTCACTTCTTCCTTTCAATTTCATGTACATATATCCATCCCTATTTAATGCTCACCCATTACATATAACATCTGGCAGGGTGACTATCTCCTATCCCCATCCACAAGGAGTGTCTCTTTCATAAATATATAACAATACCTAGTATCCTCACCTTTAATTGAATTTATCGCTACATGGAGTAATACATACCCAACTATGATGCTATTTTTATGATATATCCAAATACATGTACATGAAATAATTATTATTTGTTGTTTTATTATTCTTCCCCATTCACTCCAATTAATACTTGGCATAAAACTAGAGTTTTGATTATAGAAAATTATTTTATTAAAAAAACTGATTAATGAAGCATATGTCTATATAATTTTTTATTACATCATCATTCCTTCCTTTTTACTATTGTTACAGTAATATAAAATGGTGAATTTATTTCTCATATGCAATGGTAAAATGAATTATGTATATAATATAATATTCTATATCAATTATCTATATATCTCGATCTATATTATATATGTGATGTTCTCACAAAAAAAACTCAATTAAATTATTACATTAATTTTTTTTTAAATTTCTTTCTTTGTATGTTATTATACTTTGCTGACAAAAATCACATTCCCATGTTTTAATTATATTTTATTATATATGCATTTTGGTATGGCTAAAACACTCTCTCTCCATATCCATAACCAAATATTGTCCCTTCCTAATATACAATCTTCCTCTTACTAGTTTATAAATTTATTTTTAAATATCTTAAATTAACTCAACACAATTTACATTATAATTTTTAATATAATTGATACATTTGAAATAAGAACTAACCGCTACACAACCCTTATTTTAATATAACCTCACATTTATAATCATTAATAAATAAAAAATAATTAAAATTATACATTTTAAAATACATTTATTCATAATTATGAAATACAATATTTAAAAAGTATATTATAAAAATATTATAAACAAAGATTTTAAACAACCCCAAAAAAATAAAAAAATCATACTTATAACATATGGTGGGAAGGACGGGGATCATGTTTCCAATCTATGATAGCATTTTCTTTAATTATTTGAAATATATAAAGTTTTTTTTTCTTTTTGGGAAATAAATTTTATTTAAAAAAATAATTTTGTCTAAATGGAAATCTGCACTCCAAAGACATTCAAAGGAAAAGTTTTATTATCAAACAAAAAAATTGTATTGTAAGATTAAGAAGTCGCATTCTTTTGTAATAGAATTTTGTTAAAAAAGAGCTGACAATTCACGAGCACTAAATTTTTTTAAAAGATTAAAAAAAGGCAAAATGAAAGGCCATAACCACCACCAAGTACAATGAGTTTTGGTTGAGTTTTTTACGAAGATAAAGAGATAATAAATCATCAATTTTGTTAATAGAGAATTTAATAATATTCTAAATATTTTATATAATTAGTAATAGTGTTGAAACTTAAACTTTAATAATATGGAATAATATTTAGGTGTTTTGAGATCGAAAAAGGGTTTTTATTATCAGTGTTGTAAATAAATTGATTGGAAACATCACAATATTATTCAAAAAATTTACAAATTTTTCATTTTAAATTGGAAACACTACAATATTATTGAAGAAATTTATGAAGTTTTCACTTCAAACTGGAAACACCCAAATATTATTGAAGACATTGGTAAACTTTTCACTTCTTTTCCATCTGATACAGGGGCATCCCAAATTTTTTTTAAATGACAAAAAATATAATAAATAATCAATTTTTTTAATAGAAAGTAATTATTAATATTACAAATATTTTATATAATAAATAATATTTTTAAAACTTAGGTTCTAATAATATAGAGTAATATTTAAGTGCTTTGAGATCAAAAAATCAATGTTGTAAAAAAACTGACTGAAAACACCACAATATTATTAAATAAAATTGGAAACTTATCACTTCTGATTGAAAACACCACAATAATATCGAATAAATTTGCAAAATTCACTTCATAATGGAAACACCCAAATATTACTAAAGAAATTGGCAAAATTTGCAAGGGCATCCCAAGGCTGCGGGCAATACTCTTGGGCTTAACCCGTCAGCCAAGCCCTCAAGAAGAGTAAACAACTGTCAAGTCAATCACGGATATCTAAGAACAGAGACTGCTGATAAGGAGAGTGAACAGCTGTCAAGCTTAGAAGAAGGAAAGTATAGATTCAAAGAAGGAAGGCTGCTCATATAGAGGATGGGTGTCAAAGCCTAGGAGGCAGAGTATAACCATAAAGTAGCAGAGCATCGTTTCAAAGAAGAAAGTGGTGAATGTAATCAGGCCTGAAAGCCATCCAATTAGTCTCATTATGCCTGTAAGCAGACCAACCAATGTAAGCTTGCTGTGTGTAATTAAATATGAAGCTATTTTGTTTTGGCATTTAAATAAGATAAATAGGCTTGCCATTGGCGGTGAATGGTATTAGGTTGCTTACACTCCTTTGCTCTATGAAAAAAAATGTTGCAATTAAAGCAATATCCATAAAATGATCCTTGGTACCTGTCAGATTATTTTGTCAAGAATGATTTTCTATCATGTCAATGGTTCGTTCCTTTGTATTCTACTTGTGAAACTTTGTTCTTCGGGGAAGTCTTCTCTTCTATCTTCATAGGCTTAGCAATTTTAACATCTTTCTTGGTAACCTTTTATTCATATCCATATCCTAGACCTGACTATCAAATAGTGACCTTTGACGATCTAGAATCTCATCTAGAACCTTGATGCTCTTCTCAAATCTTAAGTTGCTTATCAATTTAGCATTCGCCTTTTCTAAATCCTTTCTCAAGGCAACAATCTCAGCCTCTAGCTTCTCACATTCTTCTTTCTTTACCTTGAGTTTGATTTTAGTCTCTTCCTTTATTTTCTTTGCCTCTTCGACTTGAACATTTAGACTCATGACGACCATGTCTGACTCCTCTCAAATTTTTGATAACTCTTCTTCTCTATGTTGATCATCTTCTTCATATTTTTGAATATGTCAGTTTTATTTTTGATTCTCTTTCTTGAGCATTTTTTTTCATTCAAGGCAATTTAGAGTGCTCCTTCGAGATCTACTTCTGCTTCTCTAGCTTCTAAATCAATCCAAGATGTCCTCTAATTATCTGGTCATCACCATCACAATCTTCTATACCTATGAACAAAACTTCACCTCAGTCACTATCTGTAACACCTTCTTCAATCTCCTCACTTGAGCTACTAGCCCTTTTTAAATAAAATCTTTCATTTTTTTTTATCATAGCCCTTATTTTTCTCACATTTCTTTGATTTGTAGTTTTTCTTGCTCTTGTGATACTTTCTTTCTCATCGTGTTCCTCTTCATCATTACTACTCTCTTATTTTGAATGGGGACATTTATCTGAAGTTTCCTATTTTTCACAATTAAAACACTTAAAAGTAAACTTAACTTTATATCTCTCAGATCACTTTTTGAGATTTTTCATAAATAGGGCTTCTTCTTTATGCGACTCTTCACTAGTGTTATAGCTTGATTCATGTTTTTTCATTTTCACTTTCTTTGATACTTTGAAAGTTACTTCATGCTTTGTTGGCTTTTCTGCTTCCATCCTCATTCCATATGTTGTGAGAATTCCATGTAATTCATCTATCTTCAATGTGTCCAAGTCCTTCATTTCTTTAATAGCCGAAACTCTCGTATCATTATCTCGTAGGAAGTGACCTTAGTACTTTCTGTACTATCATCGATTCTTCTATTTTCTCACCTAGCACTTTGATGGTGTTCACTATCTCATCCACATAGAGAAGATAGGCTACAATGTTTTCTACATTTTTCATCTTAAGACTTTCAAACTGTCTTATATGCATTTGATGCTTCACCCTCTTGACCTTGTCATCACCTTCATAAATATTCTAAAGTTTGTCCTATATATCTTTTACTGACACATAATGAATTAATTTTATCAACTCTAATTTTGATAAGTCACACAAAATGACATTCATTGCTTTCACATTATTCTTACATCCCTTCTTTTTAGCTTGATCCATTGCATGATTTGTTGGTGCTATGTACCCCATCACTACTGATAACCAAATATCAAACCCTATAGCCATAAGATATGTTCTCATATTTATACTACAAAAAGCATAATTCATTCCATCAAATAATGGTGCTTTATTTGTGGAGAAACCATCCTGACCTTGATGACTAGCCATGTGTGCTCCTAGGATCTACGTTCCAATGGTTAGATCGATTCTAAAAGAACTTATCTGATACCAATTGTTAAGCACAAACTTATACTGAGATCGAGGGTGAATCAGTATAAGATAATCTTTTAAACTTAATCAAACAAAACAACCATAAGCATTCAAGATCCAACAATTAATAATACAAGAGAACACATGATTTACGTGAAAACACTTTTCATAGAAAACCATGGCAATATATATATATATATATATATATATATATATATATATATATATATATATATATATATATATATATATATATATAAAATCTTTTAAACTTAATCAAACAAAACAACCATAAGCATTCAAGATCCAACAATTAATAATACAAGAGAACACATGATTTACGTGAAAACACTTTTCATAGAAAACCATGGCAATATATATATATATATATATATATATATATATATATATATATATATATATATATATATATATATATATATATATGTTTGTAGGCACTAACCTACTGGAAACACCAATCCACAAACCAACCACCAACTCTAACAATTGTGAGTACCCACCCACTGAAGACACCAATCTCCTTTGCCAAGCACCAACCCAGCGAATTCGTGAGCATCGACACACAAGAGCACCAACCCTTAGACTATGAGGCATCAACCCCAAGCTAAAGCGATTCCATCATCTATAATTGCTTCTTCAATCGAATGATGGCTTTGTTTCTCTTATACTTTCTCTCTCACTAATTTTCTTATATACTTTATGTTCTCCTCTCTTTCACAATTCTCAAATGATATTCTTCATTAAAATAAATCTACCCTTCACACTTTTTTTCTTAAGAGATATTTTATTTCATTATCTATTCTTCTTTTCTCTTCCTTCTCTCTCACACTTATATGATTTTCAATCTAATCGAATGCTTGTAATATTTCCATATTTCTTCTCTCTTATATAGCTTTAAAAGGATGTGTCCCATCCAAGAGGTACCTCTTCACCAAGAGATGTGACCGTTGACATTTTTATCGACATTTTTAATCATTTTTGACTATAATTCTATTCACTTTCGACAACAATTCCATTCACTTTTGGCAACAATTTCATTTGACATTTCCGTTCATATCAATTACATTTTCTTTGACATCAATGACAATTAGTCGAATATTTATTTGAATGTGAAAGAACAAAATTTAATTTAAAATGATGTAGTTTTTTATTTTTAATTTGTTTTCTTAATTATAGTCACAAAGTATTCTTTACTTATTTATTAAAATATAAATTTGAAGAAATATTAAAAAATGAGATTGAGATTATGATCTGGCCCAATTTATTTTAAAGAATAAATACTTAATAGTAAATTAAAAAAACATGTTATACATTTAATAAATTTTTTAAAAAAAAAAATTAATTAAAAAATTTAAATATTTTTTATACTTTTATTGACCTTAGCACTAAATCCATTTTTTTAAAAAAAAACATATGTGCTCAAGGAAGCTTCAATCTCTAACTTGATCAAAGGAAAATCCCATGCTTTTCTTGATAAGATAGCAAGTCAAATAAATGTTTTCCATGCTAGTTTTTTTTTTCTTTTATAAATTTCTTTGGTAAAATGAGTAGTGTTTGAAAAATTGGATATTAGTTGGGATGAGAGTTTCTCAACAGTTCTCTGTTTCAGGTATCCCTTGATTACTTTTTTTTGAAAGTGTTAAAAATAATAGTTTTAGTATTATAGATTTTATGGGTCTTCTTGCTAATTTGTATTATAGATTTTATGGGTCTTTTTGCTAATTTTTTTTCCAGAAGGAAATGTTGGTTCGAAAGATGCAATTAAAATTTGATGGTAGTGTTTTATTTTTCTATAACTTGATTTTTCTATTTTTTTTTGGTTTCTTTACATATAATTGTGTTGATAATATTTAATGATGATGTAAAGCTTATTATTTTATTAGTAAATAAAATTTTATGTTAGTATCTTTGTTTTCTCTAACAATCAAATTTTATAAAATTGTATCTATCGAATTGACATTACATTATTTTCTTTAATAAAGATTATTTTCCCATCATTTTATATATATTTAATTTTTAATAATTTTAATTATAATTATATAAATATTAAAATTACAATTTAAGAAATAATATTTAATTTAAACCAAAAAAAAAACAAAAAACAATCAAACAATTTTAAAAAAAACAAACAAACAAACCTTCAAAATATAAAAACGAGAGCTACGTAGTAGCAATCATGGCTGCAATGCAATTTAAGTTGTGAATTACAATTACTTTTTTACCATTCAAATGTGTAAAACAAAATTTAAAATTGTAACATAACAATTACAATTTGTATTAAATAATATTGCACTATATTACATGATAATTTTTAATCGAGTCGTGCATTAAAACAGGATCTTAAAAAAGATTTATTGTGTTTCACAGAAAACATCACAAGATAAAAACAGAAAAAATCTCTTAAAACTTTCATTAATAAAGCCAACGCGTGATAAATAACTTTTTGTTTTCATGGCTATCATGAATAATCTGAAATTCCTTCACGATATGGGAGGTTGATAGAACTTACCTGTCATGGTCCTTCCCTTTTCTCCGGAGAAAGCATCTGCGCAACGCATCGAAAATTGTGGAAAACAAGGGATCTGCTTCCACATTCTTTATCTTGTGCAGGTTACTAAGGATAGAGAAATCCTTGAGCTGATGAAAGCTTTTAGCCAACCTATATATTTCATTAAGAAGTTCCAGGCAGTCATTATTGCTGATAATTGGAAAGCTCTCAAGAACAGTTGCTACAATTAGGATGGCCTTTACTGCCAAATTGTCTATGCAAGTTTTGTCCTTGTCCATGATGGAGGAATGCGGTATCTGCGCAAAACAAGAGATATCGTAAGACAAATTGAATGGTTAAAAATTTCGGGACAAATATCAACACCTCAAATACGGAAACTGTAACTGCGAATCCTACACAAAACTCAAACCTACCTTTCCTTGAAATCCGCACAAATTTTGTTGCATCGACGAAGAAGGCTGCAAGATGTTGCGCGAACTGTTTAGTCTTTATAATAAGTTTGCGTAAATATTTAAAAAATGAAAAATCAAGACACCAAACGGAAACCATAACGTACCGGAGATTCAAATAGTTTATCCATTCGTTGCATCAGAAGACCAAGATAAAAATCTTTGTTTTTGTTCTCGTTTTGAATGATCTGTACAAGGTCCGAGGTCTTTACAAAGAACCCACCGGATATAGCAGAATGATTATTTTCTGCCATTACAGGAATGAAAGAAGGTTTCTGTGTTCTAATTCATTGCAATGTTCTCCAAAGTTCAATATCTTATTGGGATAGCCGCTAAGGGGTTATATATGACAAAGAAGGCTTTCAGAGTGGGAAAAGAATCTTCGTACGCTAGGTAAAAATTCAGGGAGAAACATTCCACCTACGCTGTCGAATTCTTGATGATCATATCTAGCTTTATTACGATTACGTGGCTAGAGCAGCATTCGCCTTGCTTTGTGCTTCTCTTTTTCTTTTGGTTGGATTTTCCTGTAAACAATTTGGTTCTTTGCTTCGGGATATGGTATTGCTAACATTCCTATCTCCGTGGCATAGAGGTAACCCGTAAAATGTCTTCGACTATGATTTTTGTGGAAGTATTGCCCATATATTACGCATGGAATAATTTTTGGTCTTCGAGATTCTTTCCTCCATACACGCGGTCTGCTTTCTAATGTTTCTTGGGACAAAAACATGAAGCCTACATCTCCAACGCTGTGGTCCATTTCCCGTCAGTGTACTCTCAAAAGTTTGTGGTCGTTCAATGTGTGTTGTTTTAGGTGTGAATAAAACTTTAATTTAAATTCAAAAGGTTTCTAAATATATGTAGAAGAATTATATTTTATATTAGAAGAAAATTTTATTATAAGGTTATAATTAATATTGAATAAATTACATAAAAAATGTATTTAGTAGAAAAAATTATATTAATTAAAATAGTGTTAGGATATGAATTGTAAATTTTTAAAATTAATATATTTTTATGTTAATAAGTATTTCTTCATAGTAAAATCAATCAATATTTTATTATTATTCAAATAATTTAAAAAGTTAAATATAATTATAATTATAATAATATCTAATATACCACAGTAAATAATATATATTTATAAATCTAAAATAATATTCTAACATATCATTAATAAGTTTTTTTTAAATGCCACTTCTCAAGACATTTTCATGAATTAATATGTGAGTCAAAATACTAAGCTTAGTATGATGAGATTTTCACAATATTGGATAGCACAATATCAATACTTTTATCTCACATTTTGAATAATCGAAAGAGAAAGTAAAATGAAGCTGGTAAAAATTTATAATTTAAGAGTGCAAATTGAATCCGAATTGTGGTAGTCATTATTACACAATCATTCCTTTGAATCTTGCTGAATTGGTAAACATTTTTTTTTCTCCTGGCCTTTCATATATTTAATAGAGAAAAATGATTTTGGAAAGGATTTTAGGTTGGTTCTGAATGGATATTATTTGATGTGTTCATTTTATTTTTGCATTTGCAATTATGATAATGTGTTTTGGTTTGTGCCCCAAAAATCGCGAGATGCATGGACAAAACAAAAAGAGATTGGGATCAATTAAAAATGTATGGAAAACTTTAAGAAATTATAAGTATATAATATTTTTATTTTTATTTATTTATTATTTATTTTTTTAGAAAGTTGTAATTATAGAGAAATTGTGTGATTTTACTTTATAGAACTTTTTAATTAATATTATAATCTATAAGTTTGGATGTGAAAATATTATATCATATTTCTCAATCTTGTTTTCAATAAGGTTATGAAGATTTATGTTTAATTATAGGTCTATAATTATTATTTGTTATAAAAAATTTATTCAGTATTGATTTATTTAATTTTGGCATTCCAAAAAAAAAAAATGGTTGTATTGAAAGACAATTTATTGGAATCCCTTTTGGATAACGGATTTATAGCAAGATTAGAATGCAACATGTCCTATAGTGGTATGGGATTTAAATCTCGGTTCCTTCATTGTGAGAGGTTTAAGCATGCCATGAGATGTCAAGAAATTTCAAAGTTCCACCTAAGAGACAATTGGGTCATGATCATTCTAACTTTTATAATTTCTAGTTTAGTTATGTTACAAGTCCACGTTGTTGGTATTGCATATCATGCGCATCTAGATTTTTAAAAAATAATGCAAAATGAAACAATTTTAAACTCCAAACTTTATTATTATTATTATTATTATTATTATTATTATTATTATTATTATTATTATTATTATTCAAAAAGTAAAAAGATTTTTAAAAAAGAATTAATGTACAAACATAGAGCTCCCACTTTTGGTAGGCCTAAGAAGCAAACAAACAGAAGATAAAAAAACTACTGCTTAAGCTATATTGGTTAAATGATGGATCATTTAATTCACCTCCAACCATTTTAAAGTTTTCCTATTTTGATTAAAAGCTAATGTATATCTAGCAAGTCTTTCACTACCTTGTTTAGCCAAAAAGTTTGCCACATCATTTCTTTGTGTATCCATATAGACTTGCATGATATCTTCAAATTGCTACCATATATATTTGATTTGAGTGACAATATTGCTTATTTGCCAAGCCTATGATAAAAAAATAGCAATGATAGTGAAATTTATGTTTGATCTAAGTCTATTAGAATTTTTTGATAAATTCACCCTATGTGGGATTGTTATCATGGAGTAGAAAGGACTCTAGAAGCATTTTTTATCCTATTAAATTCAAGGAGTTGTTTTACCACCTCAAAGATGTTTTGAGGCTTGTATATAATAGGTTAGGTGTGTTTTTTATAAGTACTTAGTACATTATTTTGAGTGAGTTTATTATTGTGTGTTTTCTTTAAATGCCTTTGGAATGTTGTGTTGTTATTGTTGTGTGTTTTGGTCTGAGTTTAAAACTTAATGAGGTTATTAGTTTCATATTATAGCATAAGAGTGACTCTATTTCCTAATAGAACGATAAGGCCACTGATCTATCAATAGTGAAGGTATGTTACCCCTGTGAATTACTAATGTGTTGACTAATTTTAACCCCCAAGTCAAAAGAGGTCAACCCCTATAGTTTGAAAATTTGTCATAGGGGTCCCCAAGCTTGTATATGGTTACTTTGGTGTTGTGGTGGTCAAATTAATCCTTGTTTATAACTATTTAAGGTTTTGTATCTTTATGTGTTTGTATAGTCTTTAAGGTCATTCATGAGGTAATGTTAATTATTCATGTGTGTTCAAGGTAAAATAATAATGATGAGTCATTTTATGAGGTTTAATTATCTCTTGTAATTCATCTAGTCATGTATTAATCTTTTATCATGTTTTCATACATTCCACAATATTTAAGACACTTTCTAAGCCAACATTGAAGAATGGTACATATTACTCTCAAGGACACAAATTTAATGAAAGATTATAATGTGCATGGTGTTGGGAGGTGGTTAGAGAATAGTCAGAGTCAAATAAATGGGCAAACCAACATCCAAAGATGAAAAAATCATGGAAAAAGTAGTTTCAAGTCATTTATATGACTAAGAAGATTTGTCTTCAGATTCAAATCTATGTAAAAGTGTCTTTTAAACTTATCCACATGGAAAATGAGCTTAAAAATGTGTTTAAAGTTCAACTAATGTAGAGAACCAATTGATCTCTTTATAAGCCAAGGAAGGCCTAAAGTTGATGCTTGTTTTATGAACATACGAAGGAGTGTGACCAAATTATATTAGGAATAAGAAGCACAAATCATGGGATTAAGATTAATGGAAAGGGATTAGGGTTTGAGTGCCTAAGTTTTATGAATAATCGCTAACATGATATCCACTAAAAAACATCTAACAAACACCACAAGATCATGTTTTGCATTAATTTCATGTAATTCTAAGCTCATTGAAGCATGGAGAGTATTTTAGGGGGTCTTTATGGGTATTCAAAATAATTCCTTACTTTTTTCCAATAGTTCCACACCTGTGAACTTTCAAAAGATCAAGAGAAGCCTCCAAAAAGGATATATTATAGGTCTCCACTTAAAGTTTTCAAATATTTTTTCATGGTTTAATGTATATAAGGGATGTTTGAATGTTTTACACTATCTTCCCATCTCATTCAAGTTATTTCAATATGATTTGTTATTTTATCACTAGTCCTTCAAATGTCACTCATGTTTTTATGCTTGATGACTATATTATAAGGTTGTTTGCAAATATCATTTCAAAAGGTTTTATTTTACATTGTCCAAGTCATATAAAGATCTTAACCTCATGAGGTATATGAGGAAATAATGTAAATATGATCTCAAGCTTAGAAAATATCAAACTTGCATCATACAAGGCTTAAAATATAAAAATGTAGACTACAAGTCTGCAAACATGTAAGTCTATATTTTGTGAGAATATGGTTGAAATATATATTAGAGATTGGATTCAAAGGCCTAAGGTGAAGGAAATTTGGTGTCTCTATTCTTGGTTAGTAGTCCAAGACTAGTGGAAAAAGTGTTTTTTAAAGATTAAATGCATAAGACACCCCAATCACTACCTACATGTAGAATAACAAGTTTGAGTAGTTTGTG